>CDFE01042326.1:0-28781 GCA_000826465.1 Acanthamoeba mauritaniensis | reverse complement strand
GACAGGGCAATGCCTGACGCTTCCGCCTTGCGGTCGGTATGATCAGAGCCGATGCCAATCCAAAGGCCGTCGGCGAGAGCCACAACCACCGGCTCCACCTCGCCCGAGCTGTCCGGACCGAGGACAACCAGTTCGTTCGATTGCGAGAGCGTCTGAGCGGCTACGCGGTAATAGAGCGGCGTCGTCGAGGGACGCGGAACGCCAATTGCAGCGAGTTCTTCAATGTGATGCTCGATCGCGGCGGCGTCTCGGCCAGCCCATCCGGCTATGATCAGGGAGTTAATCTCTACTCCGATGCGATCGCTTCTGTCGTCCGCTATGCGATTGAATTCCAGGAACATCTGTCTTCCTCAGGCTTGTGCCGATTTTGTAACTATCTCGCCGCGCTCAATCTGCAGCGTTCGGTCGGCGATCTTGTCGAGCAGCGCGGGACTGGATTCGGTGATGAGCAGCGCAAGTTCAGGCCGATGCTTGCGCAATTCGCCGAGGGTGCGCGCGTAATCCAGCGCCAGCGCCGGCGCCAGTCCCTGAAACGGTTCGTCGAGGAGCAACAGCTTGCGCGCGACCAGGAGTGCGCGGCCCAGCGCAACCATCTTGCCTTGACCGCCGGAAACACCACCGCCCGGCCTTTCACGCATCACATGCAACTGAGGCAGCAGCGTGTAGACTTCGTCTAACCGGCGCTTGATCTCGCTCTTGCTCAGCTTCAATGCCAGCCCGGGGAGAGTGATGTTGTCCTCGACGCTCAATTCGGCGACCAGTCGCCGGTCTTCCGGCGCATAGCCAATCCCGGCTCGTGCACGATAATGGGCCGGAAACTGGCCAAGATCATCGACATCCAGCTTGATGGCGCCGCTATCGAGGTCGAGAAGCCCCATGATGGCGCGCAGAGTGGTCGTCTTCCCGGCGCCGTTGCGGCCGATCAGCACCGTTGTCTTCCGCTCCACGATATCGCAGCTGACGTTACGCAGCACGCGAATACCCTCGATTGAAACCTGAACTCTATCGAGGCTCAGCATTACGCCACTCCCACGACACTTTGCAGAACTCTTTCGTCCTTGAAGACAACATCAGGATGACCTTCGGCCATGATCTTTCCGGCGTTCCAGACAAGAACACGGTTGGCATAGCGGGCGACCACATCCATGTCGTGCTCGACGAAAAGAGCCGTCATCTGCCGCTGACGAAGCGCCCCCATAAGAGCCTCCATGAGCGGAAATCGCTCCAACGAGCTCACACCGCTGGTCGGCTCATCAAGCAGCACAAGGCGTGGTTTCAGCGCTAGCGCGATCGCGATGTCGAGCAGTTTTCGATGGCCTTCAGGCAACGTGCTGCTGATACGGCTTTTGTCATCGGCCAGTCCGACCAGGTCCAGGAGCGCTCTTGCCTCCTCGCGCCGGGCCGCGGTCTCGAGCGGACGAACCATCGTCCACAGACCGTCCTTCGCAGCAAGCGCCAACATCATGTTGTCGATAACGCGCTGATCGGAAAACAGCTGTGGAATCTGGAAGGCCCGCGCGACACCCAGGCGCGCAATCGCACGCGGGGTGAGACGCGTGATGTCCCGACCCTCGAGATGAACGCTGCCAGATTTTGGTCTGACATACCCCGTGCAGAGATTGAGAAGCGTGGTCTTGCCGGAGCCATTCGGGCCAATTACCGCGAGAAACTCGCCCTGATGGATATCGAGACTTACACCATCGGCGGCCTTCACACCGGCGAAACTGACATGGAGGTCCCTTGCCTGCAGAATGGTTTGCTTCATTTCGCCACCGCCGCGCGGCGTGCGAGAAGACCGTAGAGTCCTTTCGGCAGGAACATAATCACGATGATGAGTGCTGCACCGACGATCAGATTCCACGCATCCGTCACGGTGACGGCCGCGCTGTGAAGAAGCTCCAAAAACAACGCGCCGATAAATGCGCCGGGTACGCCGCCGATCCCGCCGAGAACAGCAACCAGCACGAGTTGCCCGGACGCTGTCCAGAACGCAAAATCAGGAACAACGCGCCCAATGGCAAAGCCGGTGATCGCGCCGCCGAGGCCCGCCAGGGCGGCTGAAACAACATAGGCGATCAGGAGGACTGCCCATACTGGAATCCCGAGATATTCAAGCCGCACTTCGTTGGTGTGGACAGCCGACAAAGCGTGACCGAGCGGGCTATCAAGATAGCGATGAACGCCAAGACCGACCAGAACCATCAGCGTCAGGCTGCCGTAGAACAGCGTATTCTTGAAAGCCGGTTCGCTGAGCACAATCCCGAAAACACTTGGAACGGGGACTGCCATTCCGTCGGTCCCGCCGGTGACTCCATAGAGTTTGGCGAACAGGGCATAGAAGACCATCGAAACGGCAAGATTCAGCATCGCGAAGAAAATCGCGCGATAGCGAACGAGAAATGCGCCGACCACGGCACCGGCCAGCCCGGCTGCCAACACCGACAGCGCGACAAGAGCAGCAAAGTCATTGATGCCAGCGCGCGCCAGGAAGGCGACGCCATAGGCGCTTGCGGCAAAGAACATGGCGTGACCGATCGAGATCAATCCGGCGCGAAGCAGGATCGCCACACCAAGCGCCGCAAATCCCTTCGCAATCGCCAGGGTCAAGACGAACTCAAGCCACGGAGCGAGTATCGGCGCGACAGCCAGGGCAAGAACCGCCGCGACAGCAAGACTTATTCGCATCATATCCTCCGGGCCGTGACCGAGCCGAACAGTCCGTAAGGACGTATCAACAGAACGATCAGCATCGCCGCATAGGGAGCCACAGCATCCAGCGCCGGGACGTAATAGATCGCCAGCACGCGAACGAATCCCACGATCAGCGATGCGATTGCAGCCCCTTCGATCTGACCGAGGCCACCGATGGCGGCAACGGCAAATGCAAGAACCATCGTGTCGGCACCCAATCCCGGAGCGACGCCGGATGTCGGCACCGCCAGCGCTCCTCCGAGCGCCGCCAGGAACACTCCGAGCGAAAACGCAAGAATGAATATCCGGTTGGTATCGATGCCGATCGACTGCGCCATTTCGCGATCAGCCACCACCGCCGTGATCAACCGCCCGAGCCGGGTGTGCCTGATCAACAACCGCAAACCGATGATGACGAGGATCGCCATTCCGATCAGAACAATCTGGTAGTTCAGATAGACGACGCCGCCGATTAGCGACGTGCCGAGAAGGCGCATGGGAGCATCCTCGTACAAGGACTGCACTCCAAAAACCATGCGCTGCACATCCTCGAGGATCAGGAAGAGTCCGAAGGTGATCAGGATTTGAACAGCCTCGGACTTTCCATATGTCCATCGGATCAAGGTGCGTTCGATAAGCGGCCCAAACAGTGCCGCAACGAAAACCGCGCTAAACAGCAACGCCACGAATGACAGATACGGACTGAGCTGCCTGCTCACGATGAACAGGCAGATCGAGGCCGCTACATAGGCGCCAATCGAGTAGAGGCTCCCATGCGCCACATTCAGGACGCGCAACACGCTGAACACCAGCGTCAGGCCAACTGCCGCGAAGAAGATCAACGCGGCGCTGGCAAGACTGTCCAGTAACAACGGGATGACGGTATTCGACATTAGCACACCTGCTTAGACTGGCCTTGGCGAAGGAGCGGCCGGCCTATTTGTAGCTTCCGGGCTTGGGTAAGGATTTCGCGAACTCCGGCGTCAGAGTCGAGATCCAGGCGATGGGGTCCTGTCCTTCCTTCGGCATCAAGGCGTCACCCTTGTAGCGAACCATGCCGCCGATCACAGGGAACGGATAGTCCGGCGACTTCGCTGTAACGCCGACGATCTGATCGACGACACCATCATTGTCGGAGCGTGTTTTCATCGTTCCGGTGAGCGTCGCAACAGAGCTTCCCTTCATCGCTTCCGCGATTTCCGGGCGGGTCGGCCACTTGCCGCCATTCTTCTGCATGGCTGTCTTATAGGCAGCCTGCACATAGAGCAGCGTATTGGCCATCTTGATCGACGGAAAAACCGGATACTCGCCGAAACGCGCCTTGTAAGCCTCGGCAAACTTCTTCGTTTCAGCATTCGCCTTGGCATCCGGCGACATCCACCAGCCGTCGCCCAGAACGCCAACAATGACGCCGTCCGGCAACGCAACGCGCTGAAGAACCGTTTCGCCAAGAGCCAGAACCACCTGGCTCGATGTGAACAGACCGCGCGGCGAGGCCTGTCGCACGAAGTTCTCCAGATCTGCTCCCCAGAGGTTGGAGAAGATCACATCCGGGCGGGCCGTAGCGAGGCGCGAAATCTCGGTTTGATAGTTCGGCGAACCAAGCTTCGGGAAAAGCTCAGCCACGATCTGAATGTCCGGCTTCAGCGCCTGAAGCGCAGCCTTGAAGATTTTCGCGGCGTCGTGGCCGAAAGCATAGTCGGGATTGATGATCGCGACGGTCTTCACATCCGGCTTCTGCGCAAGAAGGTAGATCGCATAGGCGATGAATTCCGGAACGGTGTTGCCGTTGGGGCGGAACACGTACTTGCTCTTGCCATCCATCAGCAGCTGATGCGTATCGCAATTCCAGCCGACAGTCGGAACCTCAAGCTGCTCCGCGAGCGGTGCCAGTGCCAGGCAGTTTGCGCTGGACAGGGCTGCCATCATCACCTGGTTCTTTGGATCGCCGGCCAGACGCCGATACTCCGCGATGATGCCCTGAGTTCCCTGCGCCTCGTCAACATAGATCGGATTCACTTGAACACCACCGATGCCACCCTTGGCATTGATCTGCTCGATCATCAGGTCAGCGGCGTTCTTGCCCGGCATGCCATACGCTGCGGCTGGTCCGGACGTGAATGTGAAAATGCCAACTCCGAGAGAGCTTGGCTTTTCCTGCGCGGCGACAGGACCGGCGGATGCGAGTCCAACGGCGAGCGCGATCACAGACATACTGGTTTTAAACTTCATGACGTTCCTCTCTTATGCAAGTTTGTTTGCTATCCAATGCGACAATGATGCGCAGGCATCACACGGGATCGAAGTAGTGGATCTCCATAAGCAGGCAGCCGTTGACTGACTTGAACGGTCCATGCAGTGCATGCGGCGGGCGGCATGCATAAGTATTAGGCGGGAAGCTCTTGCCGCCCTCGCCCTTTTCATCGTTGCCGACGATCAAGTCGCCGGAGACGAGATAAACTTCTTCCCAGTACTCGTGGGAGAACGGCGCCGTTGTGTATACGCCAGGCTCAAAGCGCAGTAGCCGTGTGCGCGTCCCTCGCCTGTTCTCCTCATCCAGCCCGCCGGAGAGGATTTTCTGCTGGATGCCTGCCGGATAACCCGTCGGAACTTCCCAGCCGCTGTTCATATCGAGCGTGTAGAATTCATCGTGCTTCTTGTTGACCGGCATGTCTCTATCTCCTCGTTCAATAATCAGGCAGCCTTGCTGGGGGAAACTGAACCGCCAGCCAGATCATAAGAATCGAGCATGCGCTGAACGAGTGCGTCCGATCCCGCCCAGTCATAGGTGCGATACGAGTGACCCTTGGTGACGAAGGTCGCGCCCGCGTAAAACATCTCGTACTGCTGATGGCGCGAACCGAATTCGGATCCGACTGCATCCCAGGCAAGCTTGTAGAATTTCACCCTGTCGTGAGAGTTCGCCTTCGGAGACTGCTGCGTCTTCTCGATGAGGCCTGCAATTTCCGGATTTGCAAAATCAGCGACCGATGACGGCAGCATGATCATTCCGCCACCGGCCAGCTCGCGCAGCGTATTGAGCATGTGGGAGTAGAGCTGTTGCGTCAGGACTTGAGCCGTATAGAGCGTATGGCGATGCGGAATGAAATAGGGACCGATGTGGGACCCCTTGGCTTCCATCGCAGCAACGAGCGCATCGACCATTCCGGTTTCGGCAGCGAGCTGCCCCAACATCTCGCGGACCTGCGGGAATTGCGTGACGCCGTTCATCTCGGCAGTGCGATGGGCCAGACCAGCCAGGAACTTGAGCTTGACGCTCAATCGAACCATCGCCTGATAATTCTGATAGACGTGGCAAGGCGTCGCGTGGAACTGCTTCTGGCACATTTCGACGTTGCCTTCGATGAAGACACGATCCCAAGGCACCTTCACGTCGTCGAAATAGAGAACTGAATCGTTTTCGTCGAACCGGCTTGACAGCGGATTGTCGAAGATAGCGCCGGCGGCGTCCTCATAGGACTTGCGCGAAAGCATCTTGAGGCCCTTCGTATTCATCGGGATGGCGAAGGACATCGCATATCTCTCCTCACCCGGGCGCATCGGCTGGATCGTCGTGACGAAGACCTCATCAGCGATGACGCCGCCCGTGGCGAGCATCTTGGCTCCGCGGATCGTAATTCCCTCCGCGTCGCGATCGACAACACCTGCCGTCAGGAAGGGATCGGCCTGCTCAGCGGCACCCTTCGAGCGGTCCGCCTGCGGATTGATAATGACGTAGGTGAGATAGAGATCCCTATCGCGCGCATAGCGATAGTAGGAATCAAGAGCCCCCGCGCGGGCAGGATCATACGCCTTGAAGACGTCGATCCCCATATAGAGACCGGAAATACAGGATGCGACGTGATCAGGCGCGCGGCCCATGAAGCCGGCATGCAGCGACGCCCAAGCCTCGAGCGCCTTGCGCCGCTCCACCAGCTCCGCGTAGGACGTTGGCAGCTGCCAAATGCGATTGGCACGCTCACCATTATTGTCGAACGTCATCAACTCCTGATTGACAGGCGCACTGGCAAAATCGAACAGACCCGCCATCGACGTTGCGACATTGCGGAAGGCATGATGAGCCGTCACATCACTTACCGACTCGCCATTGATGTATATGGCGCGGCCGTCTTTCAGGCTCGACAGATAGTCCTTTGCTGAGCGCATCATGAATCCTCCGGTTAGACTTAGTAGTGGATGGGCAGCGGCCAGGTCGGCTCGCGCTCGGTTTCGTCGATGAGATCGCGGTAACGGCCGCGAAAGAAGATCAGCGGCGCAGGCGCCTCAGAGTGGACCGCATGGCGAATAACGCGCACGACGAAAATGACATGATCGCCGCCGTCGTAGTTTGCGTAGGGCTCACATTCGAAGTGAGCGAGTGCACCAGAGATCAAAGGCGCTTCGGCATGACCGACACTGGTCTTTACCTGGTCCCACTTGTTGGCCAGGGCGCGCGCGAACTTGTTTGAGATATTCTCCTGCTCGCGAGCCAATACGTTGACGGCAAAACCCTTGGCCTCCTGCATTGCAGGCAGACTCAGAGCTTTGCGATCGACGCTGAAAAGAACGAGCGGAGGATCGACAGAAACCGAATTGAACGAGCTCATGGTCATGCCGACGAGCTCGTCGCCCTTCCCGCGCGCGGTCACAACCGCCACACCGGTTGCGAACTCCCCCAGAGTTCGCCTGAAAGCACGATCTTCCATGAAGCACTCACCCCGATAGCAATCTCAACCCTTTTTATCTTTGTTATTTAGCTTTATGACAAAGCTATTATTCTCTGTCAATTGGTCCGGGACAGCCGACATGTGGCTTGTTTCCCCTGCTGTGGTAAGCTCATGGAAATCAAAGAGAATGAGAGGCTTGCAGTGCTTGACGTGCTGTTGACGGCGTCGAAACCTGAACTCCTCGAAGGGGATGGCGACCAGACATTCCGAGGTCTTCTGTATGACTACTTCGCGTTCGGCCGCAGCCTGGAGGCTGCTCGGGCAAAATTCGCGAGCTACGCCGACCTGTCACCGACGCAGTATTTGATCCTGATCGCGATTGCGCACTCGACGCTGGATGAGCCCATGGGGATCAACCAGATTGCCACTCGCCTGTATCTGAGCGGTGCTTTTGTCACCATCGAGGTGAACAAACTCGTGTCCAGCGGACTGATCGAGAAGAGTACCCATCCAAGTGACGGCCGCCGTGTACAACTGACCGTCACGCGCGAAGGCGTGAGCCGATTGACACGACTCGCCGCCTTTCAGCGTCCAATCAACGACGCACTTTTTGGGACACTGACACGTGACGAGTTCAGAGTGCTATCGCAACTTCTTTCCCGCCTCGCGGCCGGCGGCGATCACGCAGTCAAGCTGGCGGAGCATATCGCAGCAACAATCCATCCTGATGCGCCGCGAGAATCCGCACCTGCCGCCAAAGCCCTGCCGCGAAGAAGGAAGGGTGCAGGACGCTAGATCCGCGACCATCGAAAAATCCTGAGCGCGTGTTCTATTTAGGAAGAGATCCGAATATCAATCAACGCGTGGGTCCGTTCGCGGTTGATGTGCTCAATCGCGGCATTCAACGCGGCCGGCAACTCGCTACCCTTTTCAACGCGGATTGCAAATGCGCGACTGGCCTGCGCGACTTTCGTAAAGTCCGGCGTTGGCCGAAGCGACACGAGAGGCATATCGTTAGAGCGGGACGCGTAACCCTGCGGATACACGTCGAGCACTGAACGGCGAACCGCGCCCCACTCAGAGTTGTTCAGCACAAGAAGCAGGAGAGGCAATTCCAGCGCTTCCGCAATCTGATGACACGCCACCGGATTGCTAAACATGTAAGAGCCGTCACCCATCGTCGCGACGATAAGCCGGTCAGGCTCTGCAAGCTGCATTCCCAGTCCGCACGGAAACGACCATCCAAGACCGCCCGAATGTGGCTCCTGATACCAGGTACCATGATCTTGCAACGACAATGGATCAAGGGGACAGCCAAGTTCGGATAGAACGGTGGCACGCTTGCCTTTAATGGCTTTCGAAAGACAGTGGCTGACCCATTCCTTTGTCATCGAGTCACCACCGCCGCCAGCCGCACGCTTGTCGATTTCTGCGCGGTTCGCTTCCGTAATTGTGGTCACACGCGCTCGTCGCGCATCTCGCTTCTGTTGTGTCTCAGCTAGTTTCGCTTTCATCGATGCTGCGAGATTGATAATGCAATTATCGGTTTCACCGACGAGCGAGACATCCGCATAAAAATTGCGAACGGGGAACCGGGCGTAAAGTGGATCTTGGCCGATCTGGATCACCCTGCAATTCTCGGGAATTCCGTGAAGCGCGGGCGACCACGGTGCCAATGAATCGATGATCACTACAGCATCCGCATTCTTCAGCCAGCGGGATGGATCGCTGCCCGCCGCCATCGGATGATTTGACGCCATCGCAAGCTGGATTGCCCAATACTGAACGACCGGGATACCCCAGGCGAGCGTCAGTTCGGCAAGCGCCGCAAAGCCTTCCGGCGAACCTGCCCCCCTTTGCGCAATAATGACCGGACGCTCCGCCGCGGCCAGTATCCGCGCGGCCTCCGTCAGCGCTTCCGCGGCAGGCGCGGCTATTGCCGGACGAATCCGGCTTGGCGCTTCGATATTTTCTGCGGGGCAAAATTCACACAGTACCTCTCGCGGCAAACTGAGATAAACTGGGCCCTTGGGTGTCGAGCATGCGATCGCGTAGGCCCGATCGACGACATCAAGAGCTTGCTCCGGAAACCTCAGTTCGTAATCCCATTTGGTAGCCTCGCGCACCAATGCCGTCTGGTCGCGCATTTCCTGGCCCCATCCAATCGGAACCGTTCGTGAACCCAACCGTCCCTGCTCGGTCACCGGTGTGCGCCCGGAAAACAGGATGACCGGAACGCGCTCGGTCGCGGCGTTGATTGCACCCATCGCGCAATTGGCGAGTCCGACATTTGTATGCGCCATGACGGCTTGGGCGCGCCCCGTCGCGAGAAAGTAACCATGTGCCATTCCCATGGCGGCGCTCTCATGGGGAATCACGATTGCCTTCGGCAGGGGAATGTCTTTCGCCGCTGCCTCCGCAAGCCCTTCGATGATCGGCGGAAAGTCGGTTCCGGAATTCGCGAAAATATAGTCGACACCGACAGCCTTGAGACGCGCAAGAATCGCGCCGCCGGCCGTTATCTTGTTGCGATCATCGTTCATGCCAAAATCTCAAGGTTCTTGAATGAGAGCCGTTGCAGTCTTCATTGCGCAAGTTCCTTACAATACCTGATGCATATCGATCTGAGCCCGATCCAAATACCGCTCGCCAACACCAACGAAAACCAAGTCCATCACCCACGCTGCCTGTTCAAATCACAGCACCGTACGAAAGCGGATCAATTTCGAATACATCGCTTTTGTGCAACGCAAGAACGGAAGGGACGGAGCCCGCGCTACCGCCTATCGGCGCTCTCACCGGCCGGCGGTAATGCCACCGTCAACGGACAAGGTCTGGCCAGTCACGAATCCTGATGCCGGTGCGGCGAAGAATAACGCGGGACCGACAATGTCCTGCCTGAGCTCCCGCCATGCCATCGAGGACCGAGCTTAACGACTTCCTCGAACGTGCCACCGAGATGGAAGGTTCACAAGGACACTCGCCTCGCCCATCTGCATCGCGTTACTACCGGTCGGCATCCCAACCGCCCGGTGTTTGCGCTCGCGTTTGATCATCGACATCAGTTCGAAGAGCTTGCCGCGCGGACCGGAACCAGTCTGATCGCGGCATTCAAAGTCTTGATCGCTGACGCGGCCGTTACGCTCAGCAGGGAATTTGAAATTTTGGCATCATTGTCGACGAGAAGTTCGGACGCGACACTCTGGACCAACTGACGGGAAGCAACATCTGGATCGGCCGGCCAGAGGAAGAGCCAGGAAGCCGCCCGCTTTCATTTGAGAGCGACCGCAACCGCATTGGCTCTTCGGTGGCCCGCCGAACTACCGAAGCAACTTCGATGATCGCCGAGAGTTTCCGACGCATCCGGCAGTTATGGCCAGATACGACGTTGGTACGGCAACCAACTACACACCGAGCGCTCGCCCGTCACTCCGCGGATCGTGCGCACCGGTAATGCTTCCATCGGCGTTGATTCGGATCGCGCCCGGATGCCCGGCAAGGGGGCTTTGAGCTGGAATCGGACTCATTTCGTGGCCACGTTCCGCGAGTTGCTTGAACACCTCTTCACCGGCGTCTTTCTCAAGCTTCAGGCTGTCGCGTGAATCGGAGAACGTCTTCCCGAGCAGAAAGCGCGGCCGTGAAAGCGCCGTGAGCGGATCCATGTCGTAGTCGATAAGTCTTGTGAGTACCGCCGCAAGCGTCTGCGGCTGCCCGTCCGCACCCTGCGTTCCATAAAGAAGGTGGGGTCGTCCCTGCTTGAGATACATTCCCGGATTAAGCGTATGGAACGGACGCTTGCCCGGCTTGAGACAGTTGGGACTCGCAGGATCGAGATTGAACGAGGCCCCGCGGTTGTGCCACAGAATCCCAGTGTCGCCCGCGATCATCCCGCTACCCCAGTCGAAATAGACAGTCTGAAGCATGCTGACGCAATTGCCGTTCTGATCGGTCGCGGCGATGTAAACCGTGTCGCCCTTCTTGAAGACGTGCGGCCAAGGCAACGCCTTCTCCATCCTGATGGCCTTGGCGTGCGCGTCAAGACCAGCGTTTGAGAGCAGCTGATTGACCGGAACGTCGGTGAACTCGGGATCGGCGATATAACGATTGCGGTCAATGAACGCATATTTCACGGCTTCGACCAGCAAGTGATAATAGTCCGCGCTCCCCTCCGGATACTTTGCAAGTTCGAAGCGATCGAGGATACCCATGATCTCAAGGGTGGTAATGCCCTGCGTGGGCGGCCGCAGGCCAATAAGCTCCCCGCCGCGATAGCCGACACGCAGCGGCGCTTCGTCACGGGCGCGACAACGCGCCAGATCATCCGCTGTGAGCGGCGAACCAATTTTCTTCAGCCCCGTAGCAATGCGTTCGGCAAGTTTTCCTTCGTAGAAATCACGCCCACCGTTCGCCGCCAGCATTTCCAGCGACCTGGCAAGTTCGGGCTGCACAAGCGTTTCGCCAGTTTCCGGCATCCGTCCTGCAGGCATGAAGATGCGTTGAACATCTGGCCAATCCTTCAGATCCTTTGCTCGAAAGTCCTGCCAGAACCGCTGCGAAGGCGTGACGGGAAATCCCTTACTCGCGTATTCGATCGGGCGCTCGAACAGCGAAGCCCAACTCAGCTTCCCGCCCCAGGACTTGCGGCTGAAATCGAAAGCTTGATCCCAGGTATCGACTGTGGCGGCAGCGGTCAGCGTAGACCCGGGACCTCGTACGGGGACGCTGCCGCTATAGTTCGGAGGATTTGCAGCGGCTTGCCCGATTCCGGACAAGGTCCGAATGTTGCCCTTGCGATCACTCATGATCATGAAGGCGTCGCCGCCAAGACCAGTAAAATGCGGATAGGTCACACACAGTGTGGCGCCGATAGCGATGGCCGCCTCAATGGCGTTCCCACCTTTGCGCAACACCTCCAGGCCAGCCTGGGTCGCGAGATCGTGGGGACTCGTGACCATGCCTTTTGTGGATTGTGCGAGAGCACCGGTGTTGGATAGCGCCCGAACCGGACCTGGTATCGCAGCCGCCACGGCAGCAAAGGCTGATGTCACAAGCAGTTCTCTGCGCGAGAAACCGCTCCTGCCCGTTTCCACAAACCTGCTGGTCATTGGTGTTCCGCTCCCTCTATTGTCGACATGGCGAGATCGTCAGCGCGATCATTGATATCCAAATGCGGTTGAACTGCTTTTCTCGCTCCCGAGGTTGACCACATGCACGACTTACGACATGAATCTGGTCATGCGCTCTGTACGATATGCGTTCCAGTTTCGCCGCGAAGCGCCGGCATGGCATGATCGAGATGACTGATGATCGCGCGCTTGCCGCCCCCCTCTAGGAAGCGAATCGCCGCATCGACCTTCGGCCCCATGCTTCCTGGGGGAAAATGTCCCTCTCGGTGATAGGCCTTTATTTCGTCGAGCGTCACCTCTGTAAGTTCCTTCTGGTCTGGTTTGCCGAAGTTGACGGCAACACGCGGCACTGCCGTGAGTATCAGCAACTCATCGATATCAAGTACGTTGGCGATATGTGCTGACGTCAAATCCTTGTCGATGACAGCAGGCACGCCCGTACGCACGCCCTTCGCATCACGGATTACCGGCATCCCGCCACCGCCGCCGGCAATCACGATCGTGCCGCGCTTGACCAGTGCATCGACCAGCGAGATATCACAGACGTGCTTTGGCTTCGGCGACGGAACAACATGACGCCAACCGCGCCCCGAATCCTCTCGCATCGCCCAGTTGAGCTCTTTGCTGATATTCTTGGCCTCCTCTTCCGAAAAGAACGGTCCGACAAATTTAGTCGGATTGCGAAAGGCAGGATCATCGGCATCAACTTCAACCTGAGTCAGAAGACTCGCAACGTGGCGCTGATTGCCAATTTCCCTTAGTGCATTCTCGATTGCCTGCATCAGGAGATAACCGATGCCGCCCTGACTGTGCGCCACGCAGATGTCCATCGACATCGGCGGGATGCGACTCATGGTCAGCATCTGACGCATCATGATCTTACCGACCACGGGTCCATTGCCGTGGGTGATCACCAGTTCGTTATCAATCTGGGCAAGCGGCAGCAGCGCCTCCGCGGTCTGCCGCGCGACGGATTTTTGTTCGTCGGATGTACCACTGATGTCTTCCGGGTGAACCGCGTTGCCGCCGATAGCGATCACGAGACGGCGCGGAACCTCATTAAGTGTTCGCATAACGATTCACCTTGATGTCGCTGGTGGCAATGGCGAGGACGAGTTCGCAAGCCTGTGCGTTCGACGGCGCAACCATCACGCCTGCTTCTTCCAGACGCCGAACCTGCGCAGACCGTACCTGCCGGTCGAGTTCGGTGCCGGTCACCGAGGCGACAATAATGGGCGCATTGTCAGCGCGATCCGCCACGATCTCCGCCACATGCCCGGCTGGGTCGGCGTGCGCACCGTAGCCAATCACGAGATCAACAAGAATGACCCCAACCTCGGGATCGATCAACGCTGCCCGCAAGGCATCGTCGCGTACCGACGGATCGATCATGGGATGCGGTCGGCCTTGGGTATATTCGTCGGCACCAAGATCGATGATCCGATCTCGGCCCGCGCTTTCCGGCGCATCGAGATAAGGAACATTGGGGATCGCCGCGTTCGACGACACCTTGCGGCCACCAGCCCCAAGGATCACCTGCGCTTCGGCGCAGAGTGTTCCACCGGCAAACAACCCCTCGATCCGGCGCTCACCTCTACGTCTAGGCAAGCGCGTGGCCAGTTTCATGACGTTGAAATTTCCACCGATGGCCCGTCCTCCGAGCGCGAGTTCTGCCGCATCCTTGAGCGTGCGGGCGAACCGCGCATTCGGCGGCAAATCAGCCGAAGCTGCGCCGATGAAACATACCGTGTAGGACTTCGGACTCTTAGCGATGCGCGCGATTACAACCTTCGCGACATCTGGATGCGGCGGCTTGGAGATTAGCACGACGCGATCCGTCTCAGGATCGGCATCCAGCGCGTCCATGGCCATCAACGTGGTAATCCCGCCGATTTCCTTTTTCAGGTCGCGGCCGCCAACGCCAATCGCATGCGAGATGCCCTCGCCCGCTTCGGAGATGAGACACGATACTTCCTGCGTCCCGGTCCCGGATGCGCCGATGATTCCGATCTTGCCGCGCTTCAGCTTGTTGGCGAATGCCAAGGGCGCGCCGCCGATGACGGCGGTCCCGCAGTCCGGCCCCATCATCAGCAGACCCAACTCACGCGCATGCTGCTTGAGCGACAGTTCGTCTGCGATCGAGACGTTATCACTGAACATCAGCACGTGAAGTCCGCGGTTGAGCGCCTTGCGTGCTTCCGCCGCGGCGAATTCGCCAGGGACGGATATCAACGCCAGATTAGCGTCAGGCGCGGCCTTGACCGCCGCACCGATACTGCGCGGACGCCAAGCAGCCTCTCCCGAACTCTGAGTCTTCGGCTTGTCGAGCGCCTTGAGCGCGTCGCCAAGCGCGGCCCGCGCGGCCTGCTCGCTCTCGGCCCTGACCGCGAGGATAAGATCGTTGCCTTGCGCAGCGACATCGCCGTCAAGAAGTCCAGCGTTGCGCATGATGGCCACATTGGACGGCGTTCCCATCATCAGCGCGGCTTCGAGAATGCCGGGTGCCGCCGCGATCTCACGCGACAGACGCATCAGCGCGACGGAATCCAGATAGAAACCCTTTCGAATCTCATTCAAAACGAACGCGTTCATGATACCCCCAGATCTTTCGCAATGGCTCGGACAGCTTGCTGGAAGCAGGCCATGGGAGCCTTCACCACGCCGGCACCCACCTGCCCGATTCCAGGTTCGCGATGCGCGATACCTGTGTTGATGATCGGCGCCAGCCCGGTTTCGACCACGAGCCGCACGTCGATGCCGGTGGGAACACCGGCGAAATCAAGCGCAGCGATCGTCCATTCCGGATTTTGTCCGACGGTGATTTCGCCCATGGCCCGGGTGAAGTTTCCCGCTGAAGACGGCGCGCCGGCGCCGATGAATCCTGCAACTGCAGGCGACGCCGCCATGGCGAACCCACCGAGGCCGATGGTCTCGACAATGGCGGAGTCGCCCATGTCTGGATTGGCGTCCTTCTCGGAGTAGCCTGCGAAATAGAGCCCCTCGGGCATTTCGACCGGCGCGGTGAACCACTGATCGCCGAGACCGCTAACTCGCACGCCGAAGTCGGTGCCGTTGCGACACATGGCAGTGACGACCGTCGAACCGCGAATGCCTTTCGCCGGATCGGTCATCGCCTTGCCCATCGCCATCGCGATGTTGAGGAAGAACTGATCGTTCTGTGCAATGAAGGCGATGCAATCGGCGAGCACCGCGTTATCGGTCGATGTGCGCGCCATCGATGGCCCGACTTCTCTGAGAAACACGCTTGAACAGGCGAGATTGCGCTGATGCATTTCGTCGCCCATCGAGAGGCCGCGTGCGATGATCGACTTCAACTCGATGCCGCCGCGTGCCCGGATGGCCTTGGCGAGCACCGGACCAAACACGTCACGCAGCCAGGCAAGACGGGCGAGTACACTGGCGTCATTTCCGCCGAACCTCATCACCTTCCCGAGCCCTTCGTTGATCGCGCAATAGGCGCGATTGGAGAACCGGGTGTTCTCGACGACGAAAAGAGGCATCGACACCGTGGTCATGCCGGTCATTGGACCGACCGCGCCAAAATGATGATTGGGATGGAATTCAATGCCGCCGCTGGCCGCCAGTTCAGTGGCAGCATCGAGATCGGACGCCCACCCTTCGAAAACGATCGCGCCGGCGACCGCGCCACGCATCGGACCGCACATCTTGTCCCACGTGATCGGCGGCCCGGCATGAAGGACCATCCTCTCCTTCAAACCCTTGAGGACGTCCCGCGCCGGGACGATGTCGATCAGCTTGGGCTCGCCTTCCAGAATGCGTGCCACGGCCTGCTTGTTTGCTTCCTCGATCAATTTCATGGATGCCTCCTCATACGCCGAGTTTGGCAAGCAGAGATGCCATCTCAGGATCACCGCCAGCCGGTGGCGACCAATCGACATGAACGACCTCGATATCGCAGTCGCGCAGATCCTTCACGAAGCCCTCAAGTCCGACGTTCACGACCTTCACGTCGCTCGTCAGGAGGGCCTGGTACGGCGTATTTTTTTCGAGTGCCACCAACGTCATCCTTTACTCTCTTTCGATAGGTCGAGATTAGTAAGAAAGTTTTTACTTTGTCAATTGCGGATGCTGATCCATTGGGCACCACCCGAAAAAATCACGCGCAAAATGAAGCAGCGGAAAAAGAAGAAGAAGAAGCAAACACCGCACGGCGCTTATCGACGGACTCCCTCCGCAGAGGCAAGGTCGCGGGCCTCGCGCGGTCAGAATCACCGACTGAGATTCCCCGAGGACCCCTCGCTGCGAATCGCAACTTACCTTGCAGCCACCACACCATCGCTGCGGGGGTCGCTTGCACCCTCCATCAGGCCATCCGGGTGCCACACGATTGCACCCGCGTGCCCCATGAACTCCTCGAACGCTCCCACCACCTGAATGTCGTGTCCGAGGCTGCGCATCGCGTCGATCGTTCCTGAATCGAAACGAGATTCGATCTTCAGATTGTTGTTTTCCTCGCCCCATGTTCGACCGAGCAGCCAGCGCGGAGCCGTGACTGTCGACTGCAGGTCCTGACCGTGCAGCGCGTAACGCGAGAAGATCGCGGCCTGCGTTTGCGGCTGCCCCTCTCCGCCCATCGTGCCATAGGACATCAGGCGACCATCGCTCAGCTCCGCCATCGCCGGCTGGATCGTGTGGAACGGGAACCGCGACGGCTCGAGCCGGTTCTGTTCGTTCTCGGCGAGGCTGAAACTTGTTCCGCGATTTTGCCAGGTGACACCGGTTTGCGGAAGAATGACACCTGAACCGAACTCCCAATAAATACTTTGAATGAAGCTGACGCTCAGGCCACTACGGTCGGTTGCGGCAAGCCATACCGTGTCGCCGTGCTTGGAAGGATCAGGCCACGGAGCAGCACGTTCGGTGGCGACGGTTTTATCGAGAGCGGCGAGCGATTCTTCCGTCAGGAAATCAGCCGCGGCGCGCTCCATATATTGAGGATCCGTCACATGCCGGTTGCGGACACGGAACGCGGCCTTCGTGCATTCGACCAGCCGGTGCAGATGGTCGATGCCGTCGGCCTCATTAGCGATACTTCGCGCGTAGAGTCCGAGGATCAGCAGCGATGCCAGACCCTGTGTCGGCGGCGGCATGTTGAAGACCTTGTGACCCGCCACATTAAGCGACAATGGAGTCACCAGGGTTGCCTGATGACGTTCGAGATCGGCCAGACGAAGCGGGCTACCGGCCTTCTCCAAATCCGCGGCCATCGATCGCGCAAGGTCGCCGCGATAGAAATCGGACAATCCCGCTTGCGAGAGGCGCGCAAGCGTATCCGCTACGCGTGGTTGCCGGAGCTTTGAACCGACAGCCAGCGGAGCGCCGTTCGGCAAATAGACATCAGCAAAGCCCGGCACGTCTTGCAACTCGGGGCGCTTCTTCCTTGTGTTTTCGTGAAGGGTTTGCGGAACAGGCACCCCTTCCCACGCGTAACGAATTGCGTCCTGCAGAAGCCTTGACATCGGCAATCGGCCGCCGTGTTGCCGGCGGCTGAGATTTTGCGCCTTCTCCCAACCGTCAATGGTGCCTGCAACCGTCAGCGCCGACAACGGACCGCGGCCGGGAATGGCGGCGCACCCGCGCTCGCGGTACCAGTTGCGGTCGGCAGCCATCGCGGAGCGTCCGCACGCCTGAATTCCGATTGGCGCCGATCCCGGCTTGCCGATCAGCCAAAAGCTGTCTCCGCCAAGGCCGTTCATGTGCGGATATACGACAGCGATTGCCGCGGCAGAGGCAATCATCGCTTCAATCGCATTGCCGCCGTCGGACAGAACCGAAAGACCAGCCTGCGCCGCAAGATGATGCGGCGCGGTGACCATGCCTCGATAGCTTCTTTTCGTCTGCAGCATCGGAACGCTCCGGGTAAAAACAAGTAATAATGTTTTTACTTATGTAGCGTCAAGGGCGTTTGATGCTCGAACCCCGTCCAAACCAACGGAGGCATTTCTGCGACGTTGAAGACATTTCGCCGCCGAAATATCAAAGCCGCCCTACAAAGAAGAACTGCTCCGAGCACGAGGCCCGGAGCAGTCAAGTTCGGAGAAAACCGCAGCAGATCGCTTGCGTTAGCTCCGGGTGGAAATTGAAGTTCGCACTTTCTTGCTAGTAAGGTTCCGCTCGACCGCTCGCAGCACAATCAAGACACCTGCAAAGCCATCCCGGCCAGAGCTGTGACCGATCGCCGATACATCAATCAGCGCCTGTTCAACGCGACCAACCTCACCTGCAATAGTCGCGTGGACTGCAGCATGCATTGCGGCGGCTCCATAGCCCAGCGCCGCCGTTCGCAAATGTATCTGGCTAATGCTGTTGGTGCGATCAAGATGCTCGTGACAGACGTGCCAGATGAGATCCCGTACATCCAATCGATCGAGCATCGCCAGCGCGATAAGCGCGCCTCCAATCAGATCATCGCCGGACGGTGTGAGACCGGGACCAAGGCCGATCAGTTTTACAAGCTCCGCGCGGTCCGCAGGCGACGGGCTACGTTCATCGAGCGCATTTGTGATGATACGATCGAGGGCGGCAATTCCCGCCGCCGCGGCAGCGAGAAGTGGCGTAAGTTTCGTGGGAGGTCGTTCGCAACCCGCTGCCGACAACCCCTCCCCGTCGATATCCGCGCGCCAGAATTGGTCAACGGCGCCGAGCCCGCGCCGCAAACCGGCATACGTCCAATCCCGCGCCAATTCCGGCTTCCAGATGGAGGCGTCATCGAATGTGGCGAACGGCTTGTTGTCGATAACGAGGATCGAGTCAGTCACTGCAGCAGAAGCACCGACAGCTGGCCAACAAAGTGGCCGGCGCTCGCATAAAGCGTGCAGCGGACCAGAGCCAAGATGTGAAAGGCCAACACAAATCCACTGGCTGCCGAGCGCCACATAAAAGGAGCGATCGAAAACAGCGGCGACCTGGCCGATGCTCTCAACCCGAAGAGCTTTCTCCGCAAGCAAGCCTAGCTCACTGATGGCCGGCACTCGGCGAACTCCGGCCCGCCCGGGTGTTAGGGCGCGCTCCGACGTCCGCATTCGATCCGTATTCATCATACCGAGATTCCGCGCCGCAAGCCGGCAAGGAGACATCGCATTCGATGAAGTAATAATTCTCTTACTTATCGTTGTCAAATGACAAATCTGTGGCGAAAACTGCCGCCATGTCATGGAGAAGCTATGTTTGGGATCGCTATGCGCGTAAAGTGAATGATTAAACGAGGTCGGACGCCTTGCCCCGCACAGGCGAGAGCTTCGGTGAAGCCACCTTTCTGCCGTCCCTGTGCAACGCACCGGGGACCGTCACCCATGTCGCGATGACGTCATGAGTGTGCATGCGGCGATCAGCGAGCCATTGCTGATCACTCAGATCCTTGTCGAACATCAGCGACAGCGTGTGCCGGTTCGACACATGGAAATAGCTGAATGCGGTAATCGTCACATAGAGCTGGATCGGGTCGATTCCACTGCGGAAAATACCGGCCGCCGCCCCGCGACGCAGAATGTTCTCGATGTTGGAGACAAGTGGCATGGTGAGCGCTGCGATTTTGCGGGATTTACGGAGATACTTCCCGCGCTGCAGATTCTCCGTGTTTATCATGGCGATGTAGTCTTGGTGATTCTGAAAAAACGTGAACGTAAAGTCGATGAGCTCTTGCAGAGCTGTCGCAGGATCAAGGC
This sequence comes from Acanthamoeba mauritaniensis, assembly GCA_000826465.1. Taxonomy (NCBI): domain Eukaryota; phylum Discosea; order Longamoebia; family Acanthamoebidae; genus Acanthamoeba; species Acanthamoeba mauritaniensis. The sequence goes on along the minus strand of CDFE01042326.1, from coordinate 8,591 downwards.
TGTCAAGATTAAGCTGCTGTTCAGCGGCCCGGATCTCCGTGTAGACGTGCTCCAGAGCAGCCAAGTAAAGTCCGTTCTTGTCTCCGAAGTAATGATACAGCAAACGCATATTCGCCTTCGCGCGCGCGGCAATCGCATCGACGCGCGCGCCCCCAAGACCATTCCGGCAAAACTCAAAGGTGGCCGCCTGCAGGATCGATTCCTTGGTGAGGGCAGAATCCCGCTTGCGCTTACCCTCTGCCTTCTTTCGTACCGAACGTTTCTTTGCTGACGTCTCGTTCATCCGTGCACCTGGTCAACGCCTTTGAGAGCATCTGGCGACTTTAGCATGAGCTGCCGTTCCCGGGGGGCATTCGACCTCTAAAGCCTCGTTTTACGGGCGGCGTTGACAGCTAGCTACCACACCGGCCCGATCGCAATCAAATGGCGGTACGCAACCTCCACACCACACCGTCGGCTATGCTGCATTAGCCCCTGTGTTTTGGGCAATCATCGCTCCGTTGCTGGCAATCAGACGGCCCGCCTTGTAGACGTCGCGCGGTTTCGGCCGGGCAATGACCGCTTCCTGGATGTGCTGCGCATCGAGCACAAGGAAATCGGCCGCCCCGCCTTCAACAAGGCCATAATTCTCGATATTGAGCGCCTTCGCCGCGCTCGACGTCACCATATCGAAGGTAAGCGCGAGTTCCGCATCCGTATTGAAGCCAGAGCGATACCCCACGATCATTGCCCGTTCCAGCAGATCGCCATCGCCGTAAGGCCACCAGGAATCCCGAATATTGTCGTTGCCTGCGAACACATTGACGCCCGCGTCATGGAGCAGCAGCACCGGCGGAAAGGCGTGGGCTCCGGGCGCGTTCGTCAGAATAGACACCCCCGCCTCTGCCAGCTGATTTGCTGCCCGCTGCGCAGTATCACGCGAGACCTGACCGAGCGCGTAGGCATGGCTGATCGTCACCTTGCCACCAAGTCCAAGCGCTTTCGTGCGCCGCGCGATCTCCTCGATTTCGAAGACACCGAGCAGATCGCCGTCATGCAGGTGTATGTCGATCCCGACATCATGACGTCCTGCGATATCGAAAATCGCATTGAGATGTCCTGCGATGTCGCCATCATAGCCTGCTGGATCAAGGCCTCCGACAAGGTCTGCACCATTGCGAATGGCCTCTTCGAGCAACTCGCGCGTACCGGGCGCAGTCACGATCCCGCTCTGAGGAAAAGCAACGATCTGGATCGACACCCTGTCGCGATGCGCATCGCGAACCGCCACTACCTGCTCGAGATTCCGTAACCCGATCCCAGGATCGATATCGACGTGGCTGCGCATGTGGGTCGTTCCCTGCGTGACGCAAAGCTCGATCAGACCAGCGGCTCGCACGGGAATCGGCTTCGCCTTGGCAAGCGCCTGCTTTTCGAATTCAACCCTTTCGCGGACGTTGAAGCCCGCAGTGCAAGGTCGATGGGGCTTCCACTCGTCGCCGATGAAGCCTTTGTCGAGGTGAACGTGCCCATCGACCAGTCCCGGCAGAACAAGGCGACGGTTGAGATCAAATGTTTCTCGCGCCGGCAACGAACCGGGAGAATCGGCAGAGATCGTAGCGATGCGGCCATTCTTGACGGCAATATCTACGACGCGTCCATCGGACAGTCGTGCATTTCGAAACAGGGTGTCGATTTTAGTCAATTGAAGTCCCCATAATGTGACTAGGCGCATGCATCTTCAGCTTAGCGCTGCTTCAAGACGGAATGATCCCTTCCGGCAACGCGCGGCAATAGTCCGCGACGCCTCCAGCCGTAGTGATCCAGATGTCGCTGCGCTTCGCAACGATGGTCTGCAGCGCGCGCCGCAGCGGCCGCAGACGGTGAGGCTGTCCCACGAGGTACGGATGCAGTGCAATGCCCATAACAAGGGATTGCTTCGCCGACTGCATCAGCATTTCCTCGAAGGTATCGACGATCATCGTCGCGAACTGCTCGCCGGAATCTTTTCGTCCGACAATAGAGGGAATATCGTTCAGTTCCTGCGGATACGGCACTGAAAGAATGCGCCCGCCATTTCGGGTCGAAAACCAGACCGGCTGATCGTCCATACACCAGTCGAGCAGGTAGCTGTAGCCAGCCTCGGCCAACAGATCCGGGGTCATCGCGGACTGCGAAATCCAGGGTCCGAGCCACCCGGACGGAGGACGCCCTTCGGCACGCGCAATGACCTCGGTGCACTCCTCGATCAGCCGCTGCTCCTGTGCTTGCGGCAATATGCCCTGCCGTTCTGAATTCGTCCGTCCATGACCGACCACTTCAGCTCCCCGCGCCCGAAAGGCATCCATCACTTCCGGACAATAGGTATAAATGCTGCTGTTCGCGAGCACTGACACGGGAAGCGACAGTTCATCGAACAGGTCGATCAATCGCCAGACACCGACCCGGTTACCGTAGTCGCGCCATGCATAGTTCAGGACATCCGGCTGCGGTCCGCCGGGGCAAAGTTCCGCGCCCAAGCCATTCCCGAAGGCGAAATGCTCAAGATTCAGGCCGACATAAACCGCGAGGCGCTTGCCTTCGGGCCAACTGAAATCGGGGCGGCTGACGATGGCGCTATAACCATAACGCCCGTGAGAAGGAACTTCGAGAGTTTGCCCGGACGCCCTCGATACGTCACCGACATCCTGCCGGAAGCCTTCAGCGACGGGCGCGGACCTTACGATGCCGCCCAGTGTATTCGACGCGTTTATCTGCGTGGCGGGTTTCTCGCCCATCCAAAAACTCCTTCAACCAGATGATGTGCGCTTGACATTCCAACTATAGTTGAAGAAAGTTTTTACTTCCGTCAAGCTCGCAGCAGATGAGCCGACGGAAAAGCTGGCGAGATTGTTCTCGATGCCGAGAGCGTCGCCCTTAGCGGGAGGCTACCAGAATGAAGCACGTTTTAAAGTTGTCGAGTCGTTTTCTTTGCCGCACGTCCATGTTCAGAAACATGGCCGGTGCAGCTTTCTCCACAGCGTTGCTGTTTTCATCCGCCGCGTCTGCCGCGGACCCGATCAAGATCGGGCTTGTCACTGCCCTCTCGGGGCAATCGGCCCGAGCTGGCGAGGCGTTGACCCGCGGGGCCACCATTGCCATCGAAGAGATCAATGCCAAGGGCGGCGTCCTTGGCCGGCCACTCGAACTGGTCCGCCGCGACGACGAAAGCAATCCGGCCAAAGGCCTGATAGCCGCGCGCGAACTGATCCAGCGCGAGAAGGTTGCCGCGCTAATTGGCGGTCTCGACACTCCGGTCGCCCTCGCGATTGTACCGTTCGTCAATAACGCCAAGATGCCTTTCGTAGTGCCGTGGGCTGCGGGCACTGCCATCACCCAGAATGGCGCCAGCTCGAACTATGTGTTTCGCGTCTCGGCCATGGACGATGAAGTCGACAAGGCTATCGTTCAATTCGCGCGAAAGACCTACGACACCAAAAAACCCGGTCTGATTCTCGTCAACAATCCATGGGGCGAGTCGAACGAACATGGCCTCAAGGCGGCGATGAAGGCGGCCGGTACCGAACCCGCCGGGATCGAAAAGTTCGAAGGCAACGACGTCGATGTCGTGCCGCAGCTGTCACGACTGAAGCAGGCCGGAGCTGACACGCTCTTCCTGGTTGGCAACGTCGGTCCGGCTTCACAGGTGGTGAAGTCACTTGACCGTATGGGCTGGGCACCGCCGATCGTCTCCCACTGGGGTCCCGCCGGCGGCCGTTTCACCGAGCTTGCAGGTCCTAACGCCAAGAACGTGATCTTCGTGCAGACCTACAGCTTCTTCGGCGACCTCTCGCCGGCGGGCAAAAAGGTCATGGCCGCATTGCAGGCGAAGTATCCCGACATCAAGGGACCGGCCGATGTCACTCCGGCTGTCGGCGTTGCGAATGCCTATGACACCGTCCTGATGATCGCGAGCGCAATTCAGAAAGCCGGCAAGACCGATCCGACGGCGATCCGTGATGGCTTCTATGCCATCGACCGCGTCGATGGCCTGATCAAGACCTACGAGAAGCCCTTCACGCAGGCAAAGCACGATGCCCTCACGGAGAATGACTACATCTGGACCCGGTTCGAGGACAACCGCATCCTGCCGTTCGTGAAAAAGTAAACCGGCTCGTTAGCTGATAACCAACACAGGCTCGCACATGTCAATTCTTCCTGCGATCATCACAGGACTAGCACTCGGCAGCATGTACGGGCTGCTCGCGCTTGGCTTTCACGTTACTTACGCAGTATCCGGCACGGTAAATTTCTCCCAGGGAAGCTCCATGACCCTGGGAGCCGTGGCCGGATACTTCTTTCTTGTTCTGTGGGGGTGGCCTGGCGCTCTTGGCATTCCGGCTGTCCTTGCGATCTGCGCCCTGTATGGCCTCATCATCGAGCGCTATGCCGTACGTCCCTTCGTGCAACGTGGATCGGATAACTGGCTGATGGCCACCGTTGCCGTCGGCATCATCGTCGATAACCTGATGCTGTTTGTGTTCGGCAAGGAACCTCGCGGCTTTCCTTCGATCCTCGCGGTGAACCCGATCCAGATCGTCGACGGGGCCGGCGTCTACCCGCTTCAGCTGCTGATACCTGTGGTCGGTCTCCTTCTGGCGACGGGTCTTCACCTTTTCACCCGCCGTACGCGACACGGCGTCGCCATGCTGGCCGTTGTGCAAAATCCAAATGCAGCACGCCTGATGGGCATTGATGTCAGCCGTGCCATCGCTGGGAGCTACGCGGTGTCAGCAGTTCTCGCCGGGGTCGCAGCGCTCCTGATCGCACCGTTGTTCAACGTCTCCTCGGACATGGGGACGCTGTTCGGCATCAAGGCATTCGCCGCCGCTATCATTGGAGGCCTTGGCAGCGCATGGGGCGTGATGCTCGCCGGGCTTTGCCTCGGTCTCATTGAGGTGTTCGCCACCAGCTATCTCGGCTCGGTCTACACCCAGATCATCACTTTTGCTTCCGTCATCGTCATTCTTGTCGTTCTGCCCCACGGGCTGCTCGGCCGCGCTGGAGTTAAAAAGGTATGACTTCCCGCACAACCCTTCTCGCTGCCGGTGCTGTGCTGGCGATCGCCGTTGGCTATACCGCGATCGCTGATAGCTACGCTGTATTTCTTATCGCCACCATTTCGCTGACGGCGATTGCCTGCATCGGCCTGAATGTTCTGCTCGGACTGGCAGGGCAAATCTCGCTGGGTCATATCGGCTTCATGGCGATCGGCGCCTATACGACGGTGCTTCTGATGGAAAGGGCCGGCTGGCCCTATCTGGCGGCCACCGGTGCAGGGATCGTTCTTGTCAGCATCATTGGCGGCCTTCTCGCGATGCCCGCGCTTCGCGTCAGGGGACCGTATCTCGCCATGGTCACCATTGCGTTCGGCTTCATCGTCGAGCATGGTACCGTCGAATGGCGCGATCTCACCGGCGGTGGCAACGGTCTCGTCCTGACCGCTCCGCCGACTGTTTTTGGTGTGCCGTTATCGGAGCGCGGTCTCGCGATCACCAGCGTCATCCTGGTTTTCGCCGGCATTATCCTGTTTGATCGGCTGAAGCGCAGCGGTTGGGGTTACGCGATGCGCGCCGCACGCGACTCCGAGGTTGCGACACGCTCAATCGGCATCGATCTCGTTCGCGTGCGGACCATGGCTTTTGTCATTTCCGCCGCGGCCATGGCGCTGGCGGGAGCTTTGTTCGCTCCGCTTCAGGGGTATATCAGCCCGAGTTCGTTTCCCTTCCTGCAATCGATCCTGTTACTTTTCGGCGTCATGATCGGTGGGGCCGGATCGGCCCTCGGCCCGGTGATCGGTGCACTCCTCATCGTGCTGCTGCCAGAACTTTTGTCTGATCTGGCGGAGTATCGTTTGCTCGCCTTCGGGCTTCTGCTGTTCGCCGTGCTGCGCGTGGCCCCGAACGGGGTTGCGGGCTTGATCGCACAGCTCACAGCACAACTCATCCCCGCATCAAAGCCGCAAACCGCGACTGAGGGCATAGGCGCAATCGATGAAGCGGACGCCGGGCTCCGTGTCAAAGGCAACAACGTTCCTCCGCTCGACGTGACCGATCTGTCGATCTCGTTCGGTGGCGTCCGCGCGGTGCAGAACGTTTCGTTCACCGCGAAACCCGGTCATGTGACGAGCGTCATCGGCCCCAACGGCGCAGGCAAGACAAGCGCTCTCAATCTGCTCTGCGGGTTCTATCGTCCCAGTTCAGGCACCGTGAAGCTCGGGGATCGCGACCTGACCGGCCTGCCGTCGCACGCTCTCGCCCGCGTCGGCGTGGCCCGGACATTCCAGACCACGCAACTGTTCGGCTCTCTCACCATTATCGAAAACACGCTTTTGGCAGAAACGGCAGGCAAGCTAGGCGGCATCGTCTCGCCCCTGCGTAACCCTGATACGGAGCGTTTCGCGCGATCGCTGCTGCGGTTCGCAGGCGTCGATGGCGATCTTGATCGACCGGCCGAGTCCTTGCCGCATGGCGAGAAGCGTCTGGTCGAGATCGCGCGCGCATTGGCTTTGCGACCGAAGGTTTTGCTTCTGGACGAGCCCGCTGCTGGCTTGTCGAAAGGTGACAAGCAACGCCTGGCGACACTATTGCGCCGCATCGCAGACCTCGGCGTCGCCGTCATCATTGTCGAACACGACATGCCGATGATTATGTCACTCAGCGACCATATCGTTGTGCTCGACGGCGGCAAGCGCATCGCCATCGGTGAACCAGCCGCGATCCGGAACGATCCTTTGGTTCGGAAGGCTTATCTTGGCGACGCCGCGGCGAGCGAACAACGCCACCGCCCCGCCCGCCAGACCAGGCAAGAGACGATGCTCGAGATCAAGAAGCTGGATGCTTTCTACGGTCTTTCGCAAGCGCTCGAAGGCATTGACGTCGTTGTCGCGAACGGCGAGGCCATAGCCGTTCTCGGTGCGAACGGCGCAGGTAAAACGACGCTGATGCGTTCGATCGCCGGCCTTGAGCCGCCGCGTGCGATGGGTGAGATCCAGCTTTCCGGCAAACGGATCGATAGTTTGCCCGCACATGCACGGGCTCGTATCGGTGTCGTGCTGGTGCCGGAGGGTCGGCAGGTATTTCCCGAACTTACCGTTCGGCAAAACCTGCAGCTCGGGGCCTATGCTCGCGCCGGCATCGATCTGGACGCCGAGGTCGAAGCCATGCTGACGCGCTTTCCACGCCTCAACCAGCGCATCGATCATCGGGCTGGTCTTCTCTCCGGCGGCGAGCAGCAAATGCTTGCAGTTGCGCGCGGCCTGCTGACTTCACCAAAAGTGCTGATGCTGGACGAACCTTCGCTCGGGCTGGCGCCTCTCGTTGTCGATGAACTCTTTGCATCGTTCGAAAGACTTCGCGTCGAAGGCATGACGCTCATTGTCGTCGATCAAATGGCCGGGCACGCTCTCGCAGTGGCCGACAGAGCCTATCTCCTTGAGACAGGCGCCATTGTAAAGAGTGGATCCGCCGGAATTATCGCAGAGGATCCATCTCTCGAAGCCAGCTATCTGGGAGGAGAGGTCCAGTCAAAGGCCGAACCCCAAACCACTATGGCGGCATCGTAGCACACACCGGCGTCGGCTGACATCCAGCCGACGCCGCACTCTCGCAGAGTTTCAAAGGCGGCGTTTGCCTACATCGCCTTGACGATGTTTTCGGTCATTTTCTTGGCGTCGCCGAGCAGCATCATGGTGTTGTCGCGATAGAACAGCGGGTTGTCGACGCCGGCATAGCCCGAGGCCAGCGAGCGCTTGATGAACATCACGGTGCCGGCCTTCCAGACCTGCAGCACCGGCATGCCGTAGATCGGCGACTTCGGGTCTTCTTCCGCCGCCGGGTTGGTGACATCGTTGGCGCCGATCACGAAGGCGACGTCGGCCTGCGCGAACTCCGAGTTGATGTCCTCGAGTTCGAACACCTCGTCGTAGGGCACGTTGGCCTCGGCCAGCAGCACGTTCATGTGGCCGGGCATGCGGCCCGCCACCGGATGAATCGCGTACTTCACCTCGACGCCTTCCTTTTTCAGGGTGTCGGCCATTTCGCGCAAGGCGTGCTGCGCCTGCGCCACCGCCATGCCGTAGCCGGGCACGATGATGACCTTCTGCGCGTTCTTCATGATGAAGGCCGCATCGTCCGCCGAGCCCAGCTTGACCGGCTTGACTTCGCCGGTGCCCGCCGCGGCGGGACCGCCGCTGTCGCCGCCGAAGCCGCCGAGGATGACCGAGATGAAGGAGCGGTTCATCGCATGGCACATGATGTAGGACAGGATCGCGCCCGAGGAGCCGACCAGCGCGCCGGTGATGATCAGCGCCGAGTTGCCCAGCGTGAAGCCGATGCCCGCCGCCGCCCAGCCCGAGTAGGAGTTGAGCATCGAGATCACGACCGGCATGTCCGCGCCGCCGATCGGAATGATCAGCAGGGCGCCGAGCACCAGCGCGATGATGGTGATCATCCAGAAGTCGAACGAGCTCTGCGAGACCACCAGGCCATAGATGAAGAACACCAGCGCCAGCGCCAGCGCGATGTTGATGATGTGGCGGGCCGGCAGGATGATCGGCGCACCGCTCATGCGGC
>CDFE01042130.1:0-13638 GCA_000826465.1 Acanthamoeba mauritaniensis | reverse complement strand
AGAGGTGGTCCCGGTTTCCGGGACAGTTTGGCGGCAAGGCCAAGATGGATTCCGGGTTCGATTACGCCGCCAGTCTCTCCTCGTTGTCCTGCCTAGCATAGACCTCGTCAGGCGTCCTGCCGCCAAAGGTGGAGTGTGGGCGATCGGCATTGTAGTAGCCGATCCAGTGTCCGATTCCGGTTCGTGCTTCGCTGCCAGTCTCGAAGGCATTCAGGAACACACATTCGTATTTGAGCGATCGCCACAGTCGCTCGATAAAGACGTTGTCCATCCAGCGGCCGCGGCCGTCCATCGAGATGCGGATGCCGGCCTCCCTCAATGTGTTGGTGAAGGCAAAGCTGGTGAACTGCGAGCCCTGATCGGTGTTGAAGATGTCGGGCTTGCCGTGGCGGGCAATGGCTTCTTCCAACGCTGCAACGCAGAAGTCGGCCTCCATCGTGTTCGACAGTTGCCAGGCCAGGACCTTGCGGCTGGCCCAGTCCATGATCGCGACCAGATAGAGGAAGCCGCGCCGCATCGGGATGTAGGTCACGTCGGCACACCACACATGGTTCGGCTGATCGATGGTCAGATGCCGAAGCAGATACGGATAAACCTTGTGTCGCGGATGCGGCTCGCTGGTCTTCGGGTGCTGATAGATCGGCGCAAGACCCATCTTGGTCATCAACCGGCGGATGCGATGACGGCCAACGCACCAGCCGTTGCGACGCAGGTGCCGCGCCATCTGACGCGAGCCGTACCACGGCGTCTCCAGGAACTGCTCGTCGATCAGACGCATCAATCCGAGCGTCGCCTCGCTCTCCGCCGTCGGCTCACGATAGAACGACGAGCGGCTGATCGATGCCAGCTCGCACTGGCGTACGATCGAGAGCCGTGGATGATCGGGTTCGATCATTGCCTTCCTCCGATCCAGGCTCAGCGATCGAAGGCTTTGGCCAAAAAATCCCGCTCCACAACAAGCTGACCGATCTTGGCGTGAAGCTTCGTGACCTCGGCGTCGCGGTTGGCCTGAACCTCAGCCCCCTTGTCGTCGAACACCTTCGCCAGCTTCTCGATCGCCTCGCGCTTCCACGCCGTAATCTGGGTGGGATGCAACTCGTGCCTGGTCGCCAACTCTGCAACCGTGTGGTGGCCCTTGATCGCCTCCAGCGCAACCTTGGCCTTGAACTCAGCCGTGAACCGTCTGCGTGTCCTCATGGTGGATCATCCTCTGCGTCATCAAATCCACCTTAGCCGCCTGTCCCGGAAACCGGGACCACCTCAGCTGTTGGGCCGGCGCTTTCAGCGACGCTCGCGTGTATATTTTCACGAATTTCACTAAGTCAATTCGGCGATGATGCCTCGCGGACGCGAACAGCCGAAATATTCCGTTCAGAGCGGCTCGTTAACACCGCACGGTAATTATTCGTGCAAGACGCCAATAAACCCAGTTAAAACCATGGCTCAAGCTATTCGCCCTTTGCTCATTTACGTTGTGAATATTTTCATGAATTTCATCGTGATATGTTGACTACGAGAATGGCGGCTCCTACTAATAGCCGCCTAAACATTGTGGAGCAGGCATGGCGGCAAAAAATGAAAAGCGAGAGAATTTCATAAGGCTGGCAGAGGGGCGTACCCAGCTCGCACTCGACGCTATCCGAAAAATTGGCAATCTCTCGAATAGCCGCGCCTACGAATTCACAGATGCCGATATCAAAACTATCGTGAAAGCTTTGCGCGAGGCGACAGCCGATGTTGAACGCAAGTTCAGCTCCACAACCGGCGAGACCTTCAACAAATTTAAGCTCAAGGCATAATGCAGTGAAGGCCGAGCCGCTCAACATTAACGATAAGCGTTTCCTCATCAACCGACTGATCGAACAAGCGCCTGTCAGCACGCTCATCCGCGAGTTTTTCAAGAACGCCGATGAAAGCGCGGCGCTTGCTTCAGAAGGAAACCGGCGGATCGAGATATATCCCGTTGAATTCGATGGTGTGCGCAAGCTGGCTTTCTGGAACACAGGTCGGGGAATGGATGCTGCGGAGTTAAAAAGAGCTACTGATCTTTCCTCCTCCATTGGGAAAGAGATGGCCCTCGACGCGAACTTCGGGATCGGTGCGAAAGTATCCGGCTTGACGATGTCGAAGGCGGGAATTCGATACCGTTCGTGCAAGAGCGGTTCGGTTTCTGAGGTAACAATTGGCTACGACAAGAATGAAGCCACCTACGTACGCTTCCCGGTAAAGCTGCCTAATGGTAGCCACGATACTGTCTACGACGTCACCGACGCCGTTTTGGTCGAAGGTAGACAAACCGACCATGATTGGACCGAGGTCGTCTTGTTCGGCGAAAGCGATGATCACGACACGGTGGCAGAGCCCTTAGGCAAAGGTAAGACAGTTGACCGCAGCTATGTACCGAGCACGATCTTCCGCCGCTTCGCCGCCTTTTCCCAAGGCGTGGAGGTGAGGATTGACGTAGCTATGACAAAGGGAGGAGGCAAAGACGAGTCCGGCAAGTATCGTCAGCTTCGAGCGCTCGCCGATATTCTCGACAAACTGCCAAATAGTCAGCGCGTGCACGATTCCGACTCGGGTCTGACCATTCATTACGTTCACGATGCTAAGCACCCGACGTCTAGTCATTCCCTCAGCTCTCGCGCTAATCCAGCAACTTCTTCGACAACGTTTTGCGCCGTGGTCCATAAGAGCGAACGCTACGACATCAAAACAACTAAGGCTTGGTCGGCGGCAGCACCGAAATTCGGCATTCCATTTGGATCGAAGGTGCTTACGGTAGAGATCGAGGTCCCTGATACCATGGCGCTACCCAACCAGTATCGTGATGGGCTTATGTGGCCAAAGGACCGCGCGCCTCTCACTGCCGAAGATTTTGCTGATTACGTACGGGAGTTGATGCCGGAATGGGTAAAGGATGTTGTTCGTTCCGCGTCGCCGGAATCTGACGATAACCTCGATGATCTCCAAACCGATCTTCAGCGGCTCCTGGATGAATTCCGCGTGCCAACTGTAGCGTTCAAGGCTTCACGAAATGCAGATGCCGTCAACATGGAAGCTCATTTTGAAGGCCAAGACTCCACCGAACGTGTTGAAGTCGATCTGGGTCTTCCCGGCGATTTGGAATCTACCGGCGGCGATCAGCAATCGAACAGTGGCGGAGCCCGTGCCACGCCGGAAAAAATTCGAAAGGCACCAGCTGGCTCAAAACCAGCCAAAGCCTTGCAAGCACTGGAGCGCGTTCCAAACATTACGATACTCGTCGATCCTGACGAAATTTCGGACAAAGGCGTTAGAGGCCGTGCGGGCCGATACTACGGACAATCCCAGACGCTGTTTGTAAATGGCCTCTATCCGATCGTGGATCGTATGGCCGCGGAACTAGAACAGGAGCTCATGGGCTTAGGAGAACCTGAGGTCGTCCGAACGGAATGCCTTCGTGCAGCACGCCGTTCTGCCGCGTTTCGGGTTGGCAAAGTTACCTGTTACGCAATCAGTAAACGTCTCTCCGAGGACTGGTCGAACGACGATCTCGAGCGCGCGACCTCGCCGGAATCACTTTCCATGGCCGCCGACGACTACAGTCAGGGCATGCAAGTTGCTAAAAAGTGGGCCCGAGAAATGATCAAGGTTTCGAAGGTAAGTTGAGTCAACGCTCCACGAATGCGCTTTGCATCGCACCTACTTTTCGTTGCCTATAAATTTCGGAGCAGCTTATGGTTTCTGTTGTCTCTTTTGAACGGGCGATGCATGCTATTCGGGACACAAAGAACAAGCATTTGCTTCTGGGCAACGGCTTCAGCATCGCCTTGAAACCCGATATCTTCACGTATGGCTCTCTCTATGAGAACGCCGATTTCAGCAAGGCACCGCACGTTACGAAGCTGTTTGATGCACTCAAGACGCAGGATTTCGAGGTTGTCATCAAGCATCTTCAGGATGCAGCTACGGTTGTCGAGGTGTATAGGCCGAGTGCCGTTACGCTTGCGCGCAGTTTGAGGAATGACGCCGCCGCGATCAAAGACGCCCTTGTAACGGCTATCGCGAAACGGCATCCGGACAGGCCTTACGACGTGAAGCCCGAGCAATATGCAGCATGTCGTGCCTTCCTGTCCCGGTTCGGGCACATCTTCACACTGAACTATGATGTGCTGCTGTACTGGACGATCATGCAGAGCGAGGTGGATGCTTTGCAGATGAAGCATGATGACGGATTCCGACATCCCGAAGACGATCCCACCGCGCCGTGGGTTTCATGGCAGCAGGGAAATTCGGCGACGGTTAGCTATCTCCACGGTGCGCTGCATCTATTCGACGCCGGATCCGAAGTTACTAAGTACACTTGGTCAAAAACCGACAAACCGATCGTCGATCAGATACGGGCCGCGCTCGACGAAGAGAAATACCCGCTTTTCGTTTCGGAAGGGACGAGCACCAGCAAGAAGGCGCGCATCCTTCACAGCGGCTATCTTCACAAGGCTCACCGCAGCTTCGAAGGCTGCTGCAACCCGGCAGGCAATGCCATCATTGTCCACGGTCATTCGCTCGACGATAATGACGATCATGTTCTTCGGTGCATCGCCAAGGGCAACTGCGGTTGCGTAGCCATCAGCCTTTTCGGCGATCCCGCTTCCATCACCAACAAAGCCGTTATTGCGAAAGCGGAAAAACTTGTCGCTCTGCGTGGTCCCTCCAAGGGGAAACGTCAGGCATTGGATGTCATTTATTACGACGCCGCTTCCGCCAAAATTTGGGGATAGACACGATCGCCATCACCCAGCGACTATAGTGTCGGGATCCACGGCACTGTGAATGATGCAGTTGATCGCCGCATCCTTTATCACCAAAAAGGGCAATCAACTCGCAGGATCATCATTGGCGATCCCGAAAACCTTGCCGCTCGCATGGGCCAACCAAATGAAACGCTGATCCGATGTTATGGAACATGCGGATTGTCTTTGTAATAATCGCGTTTTAGCGCGCTTTTTCTTTGCGATTTCCTGATAAACTTTCGGACCAAGCACCATTAGTTACCCAATGACGTCGCGTGTTCTTGCAACCAAATCCTAAGGCCATCAGTGTTGTGATCTCAACGCGGCAAGAGCCTCTCCGACAGCGGTCGAATCGTTGTTCTCGGGTATGTCGCTCCACAACACGTCATCGACCTGACCCGAGAGCTCAAATCGATCTCGAACGGAAAGCTCCGCGATTGGTTTGCCGAACTGCTTCTCGATAGCGTCGATCACGTCCAGCACGACGGTGATTGATTTTTCCCGATACTTGACTTTTACGTCAGACTCGATCTGCTTCATAAATTGATCCTTTGAAAGTCCGTGCGATAGGTATCTTCCCGTCAAATAAACAGCCTCGACCATGACGGGACGACTCAAATGACGCAGCAAATTGGAGAAGTTCATTGCAGCCTCACGCGTGCAGCTCGAGTACATCAAAACAATTTCTTGGCAGACTTTCGATTATGTATTCGTCTGATGTGGCCCGTGCACGATTGGGGATGTCAGCAGGACGAACGCTGCTCTCAACTGCCGAGTATGGTATCACAAGAAGCAGGGGCGAGAAATCACCCAACCCCGCCGATTTAACCATCTGCTCAATTAGTTCTCTTGTCGATTGATCAATCACGCCAGATTGTTCTTTAATCGTAGCACCTCGAATAATTCCGCGACGATTTCCTTCAACGATGGCGCTATGCCCGTCTCCGCTATCAACATCTCGTTTATACGTCCAATAAATCGAAACCGGTTCCGACGAAGGGGGATTGGTAAAGCCGAACCTATCGGTATCCCTCTTCGGCGCGCACCAAACGTAATGGGTCTCGCCGTAGTATTTTTGTGCAATCCAATAAGCCAACTTTGTTGTAGCTGAATATAGAACCAAGGGCTTTGACACAGAATCCTCTTAAATTGCGACCTGCGCCATTGTTGACGCCAGTTGTATACCCGTTGCCTTTTCAACTCGCCTTACGAAAGACTTTGCTATGGCAGGATCCTTGATGAGAACGCCTAGCTCGTTAACGACGTGATGCGCCGGGCCTGTCGAAGCCGCCAACCAGTTAAAACTAGTAATTATCAGAATTTCGTCGTCCCACACCAAGAATTTTCCATGTAACCGAGGACACTGCACGATATCAAAGTCAGGTTTACTTAGCTCCCGGACCGCGCTTTCCATCTCCGGCACAAATGCTTCGGTAGGTCTGTGGTAGAGAACTTTCACCTTTGTTCTGTCTTCCCGCGCGGCGGCCCCTAAAGGCTCGAAAACGGTAGTTTCACCGGCTGATCCAAAAAGGTCGCAGCCGATATCGACTGCACGAGCGGACGCGTTATGCGCATCCCTGACAGCGGCATAATGCTCGTCATTAAGAACAAGTATCGCACTGGGTTGGCTACCGACGGCTTTTGCTGGCAATCGCTGTTCGTTCCGACGACATCTGTCTTGAATCTTCAATAGCGTTGTCACGTCTTTGCCCCAGGTGCCGGAAGGCGAGCGGCAAAGATCGGCAAGCATCCCAGCGATCTCTCTTACCAAGTGATGGTCCCGCACACGTACGGACATCTCGAGACCGACGTAATCCGAAGACAACCAATTGCAGGATCCAACTACAGCTTCGAAAGAACCGTCCGCGCCAGAATCCGACAAAATTACCTTCGCGTGCGAGCCTGTAGGATCGCGCGCTAATCGAATACGCTCCCGCCACTCCGATGGTATCTTGGAATAGGCAAGCCGACCCTTGACCTCACTTTGGTTGGGTTCTTCTTTTAATGGATCGCGACGTTCACCCCACAACAGTACAATTTCGACGTCCCTTTGCGCGGCAGCGATGAAGTCGGGTATAAAGGCCTCGATGACACCACCGACAAAGGTAGAGTGGATGTAAACTATTGACTTGGCGTCATTCAGGATACGCTTAAGCTCACCGCGATGGTCCCGACCGCCAAGCAGAACATCTTGCTCTGAAATCTCAGCCGGTAAAAACCTCTCACGCGACGTTAATGGCTTTGACGTTCTGCCAATCGATTTTTCCTCTGAGTGCGAAGCAGACCAATGTCGGCGAGGGAGGCGACGAAGGATCACTTCGCGCAGGGCCGTTGCCTCCTCCGGCAATTCTGAAATGTGCTCCCCAATCGCCTCAACTATCGCAAATTGAGCTGTAGAAATAATTCGATGGCCTAGCGGTCGCTCAAAATGATCATCGGGCCTCATGTTGAGACTGTCAAAAAAAAGCGTTGGACTCGCGTCGTACTTTTCATATTCGGGCTTAAGGACGTAAGTTGATTGTCGATCAATCTGATCAAAATGTCTCAACTGAACCTGATCCTCCTTAAGAACAGTTCCAGTTAAACGATCAATGTAAAGTCCCGCAAATCGCTTAACGAGATCGAATGCGTAGGGGAGCTCCTCGAGTTGGGCGACTACTCGCCCTCGGCGGTTTGCCGTAAAGAGGATGGCATCTGCAGCGCCCGCTTTGCGAACAGTTGTAAGTTCGATCCAGCCCACACGGACCAAATTTACCAGTGCTTCCACAATTAAGCGCTCTGGCATAGCCGTGCCACGACGCAAATCTGACAAATTGCGAGCGTCTTGCGTCATGGACCATAGCAACAAGTGCTCAAGAGCAGTCCATCGTCTTCCGTGGCGGACAAGATACGACAGTTCGAGCTTGAAAAGCGGCAATGCAATTATTGTCAAGGGTGACGCCTCCTGTTGCCCGCTCCGCCAGAAGTTTGTTTTTGTTGTTTAAGTCTGGGTATTTCATGAAGCTGTATTCGCGCGGCACCCCCGTCCCCGAAAGCTGCTTCAAGCGAACGAACAATTTTCGCTAGATCAAACATTGGATCGTCAGGAAGAAGTTGCTTATTTTTCGGAAAGCGACTGCGAAGGAAATCCCAGCTTCCGACAAGAATCAATTTTCGTTTTGCTCGACTGAGCAAAACATTCCATCGGCGGCCATCAGCCAAAAAGCCTAGACCCTTTCCACGCTTCGAGTGATTATTGCGGACCAACGAAACCAGAATGATATCTGCTTGGTTACCCTGAAACTCGTCAACCGTCGCGGCGATAGAGCCATCCCTCTTCGTGGTTTGGAATCCGCTCATATGGGGCAGCAATTCGTCAGCCTGCATTCTTTGAGCAGCGCGTTCCACGCGACGTACTTGAGCACGGTAAGGTGACAAGACTTGAATTGTTGGCGGTTTGGACTTCTTTGGGTCTTTCTGATCGGCTAGATCTTTCGTCCGAAATTGCGCCACTGCTTCAACGATTATTTCTGCCTCGATCGAGGAAGAGTAGCGGGGCCTTGTATCCTCACCCCGCGCATTTTTTCCCCGCTGAATCCACGGCACATCGATGAATACAACCCGCTCAGTTGGCATCCAGCTTTTTGTTATTCGCTCAAATCGATCAGGCTCAGTGTCAAAGTGAAGTTTCGCTCTCTCAGCTATTTCCAGCTCAGGGTAGAAGCACTCCGTAACGAATCGCATTATGTCCGGATGCATACGGTGTTGCTGCGTTAGCTGGCGCGCGATCGGCTCGCCGTCTAGTGAGCCTGCGTGCTGGCAACGACGAAATAGCTGGTCAAAGAAAGGTAGCAATACTCGCCATGCCTCGCATGAGGAGGCGAACCGGTCGGGATCAGATGCGGCATCTTTTACAAAATAGCGCTCAATCAGGGTTGGCGCGTACCGGTTCCCATACTTCAAGGCCTTGATAACTTTTGGCGGTTCGCGCAGAAGATTGTCGAGCGCTTCCAAGTTGAATGCAGGCAATTGTTGCTGATCACCTATCATTAAAATGCGGTGACTTGCTTGGAGCGGTAGCGCCAGATCGAAACCATGAGCGCGACCAGCTTCTTCTATTATTGACCAATCGTAGCGTCGTCCGTTGTCGAGTAGACGCGAGAGATCGCCTGAATTTGATGTTGAGAACACCACGCCCGCGCCTTCTTCGATCAGCCGTTCAAATCCACTTCTTTCTGCAGCTCCCGTTGGTCCGCTATCGCAATCAAGCGCTTCAAGCCTGCTCTTGATGTGAGCAGTGGCGTGCTTGGCAAAATCGCTCCCCCTTATCTTCGATGAAAGCCGAGCAGCGATAGCCTTTTTACCGTGAGGATGGGAATCGTCCGCGTCCAAACGGACCGCTAAAGGCTCCATTTTTGTATGCGGAAAATCCATTACCTCCTTCATCACCGTTTCCACGGTGGCATGAGATTGTGCCGAGACCAGAATTTGAGTTGCCGAAGAAGCGTTGATCTGTTCGGCGATCATGGTGGCAATGAGGGTTGTTTTTCCAGTGCCAGGTGGCCCTTGTAGCATATAGAGGGGCTGGCTACGCCAGAGCTCAGTGAGCGCCAGCTGCTTGCTTGGATCTAACTCACTAATCGCATCACTTCCCTCGACCTCATCGACGGTTCGTTGTTTGACCAATGAGGGCTCTTCAATGGCGTCAAGCAACAGACGATGAGCACGGAGATCTTCGATCGCTTTCTTTCGCCTGTGGAGTAAAACATTTGAACCGGCAAGATCGAAAGGCTTGAGGTAAGTGGTCCCAACCGGGGATTGAGCCAAATTGCCATTATAAGTGAAGCGATAAAGCGGCCCCTTCGAATCGTCGAGGTACTCCACAAATCGCCAGGGTACAACGGTTGAAACATCTTTGCGGGATAAGCGACCTTCGTCCGTAAATACGAATGTTTGCTCCGCCGCTCGCCGACCTACAACTTCATCCAGCTGGAAGAGCGAACGCATCTGTTCTGGTGCGGTAGGCACGCCGAGTAAATTTGCTAACTCCTCACGCGTGTCGTCCGTTACTGGAGTGATGTCGACAAATCTATCCTCCCCCGAAGCACTGGTCGCTAATACTCGAACGGGCCATATCTGAGTTACGGTCAATAGCGCTTCGAGTTGATTGGTTACCCGGAAGAAATCGATTGTGCGGGCTTGCTCGTTTCCCAACGCCTTCCGCTCGTCTTGCATTGGAAAAGCGTCAGTCCATGGGTCTCCACCCTTTCTTACACCGTTGGGATTTTCGGCAATCCATGCAGAGGATCGCAATTCGAAGCGGCGACCCGGGAATCTATAGCTTTGATTGGGCTCTATTGAAGGGAACGGATCGTTCTGAGTACAGAGTGCCGCATCCCATGCCTTCCAGGCGGGCCATTTTCTCAGCTGATAATCGATATGCGCGCCGTGAAGAATATAATGGGGGAAAGGTCTCAATCTTGTCGATACCTGCGGCTCCGGGCCCAAGTCATCTCTGATAAAATTTAGCTGCCCATCAATATCCGAAGTAGGAACGGATCCATTTGACTGACGCGTGATCAGTTTGGAGAGTTTCGACGAAGGATTCAGGTCAAATCCGACATATAGAGGACGTCGAGCGCGATCTCGTTCAGCAGAAAGATTCTCTATAATTTCCTCGATCGTGCTTGTCACATCTGTAGAGTGCCAAATTCGCTTCTCAGGATCGGGTTGGATCAAATTTACAAGTAGCGTGCGCTCGGCGGGCGTGAGAGGTGCGCGTTCGATCGTTTTCCTTAGCTCGTCAAGGCCGCTCACTTTCGGTAGAGGGCTTGCAGCCAACATCACGTCAGCGCAGAGGACACCAAAGGAAAACCAGTCGGAAGCCACCGAATACTGCAAGGCAGGCTGGCTCAATTCGGGTGCTTCAATTATGGGGGTTTGCTCCCCACCCTTTCCAGCGCTTGCGACGCGAAGCGACCATTCGAACCCGCTCAGGCGGAAATCGCACATACCATCTACGTCGGTGAAGACACTATCCTTTCGCAACATTCGATGCAGCGTGCCTTCAGCGTGCATCATGGCAAGGCCTCGCGCTACCCTATGAAGGCCTTGCCACAACCGCCTTCGCATTCGGGGCGATCTTATGTCGGACAACCAATCATAGTTTTTACGTTCTGAGAGTATCTTGCTCAACGGTTCACGTCCGTCACCGTCCAAGATAACTACGAATCCTACATCGTCAGTCCCAAGCTCTCGAAGCTTGACGAAAATTTCTTCAGCAAACGGCAGTCCGCCTAATCGCAAGAGGCTACGGACTTCGTGCGTCCAAATGGACTTAAATTCCGGAAAGGCAGAATCATCGCGCCAGATTTTGGCAAATGCAAATGAGCCAGAATCCGATACCCGGTATAATGCAGGCAATCCGCTGGCAGCATCGTCGGGCGTAAGTAGTTCGATCAGTTGGTATCGGCCGCGAAGGACAGTTTGGCCCAATTCTAAAGGTGCTTTGAACATGTACGAAGCTTTGCGAGTGAGGGCGGCGGTGAGAAGAATCTAAGCCTAGCCTGTTGCGCAAAACGTCACCGGTCAAGCCCGCGGAGCCCGAGCTAACAATTCACGGCAATCACCCAGCCCACGGTAGAATGTGTCTCGCATTTTTCCGAGCTCTTGGTTTGCTGCCAAACGATACGCCCTTGCGCGATTTCCGATAACATCCGTTAGGCTTGCCGCTTCCTCGGTTTCCTCGCTGGCGCTTGCAGGAAATCTGCCGGTTCGGCGCTTAGAACTCCCGAGCTTCACCAAAACTTCCAGGCCAACTCAGCTCTCGCCCTTCTCCAGATCGACCCCAGCCTCATAGGGTAGGATACGCAGGCCCAATGGGGCCGGGGCGGCGCAAACTCATCATAGAGTATGCATTGGATAAAGCTGGCGAGGCCGCCGAAGGCAGTAGGCATCAAAGTTGCGCGTCTGCGATGGGATACTCACTGACGCACCTACCGCGCAGTGAATTTATTCTCCGGTCTCCAGAGCGAGTCTCCAGAAAAGTAAGCGCTGAATACTTACACGCTTGAATAGGCTTTGGCGGACGCGATCTGTTCTCGCTCTCGATTTGTAGATGAGGAGAGCGAGATGGCGAGCGAGAACGGAGTGTGGAGACGTCAGGGCGAGACTTTCTGGCGGGCACACCATGAGGCGTGGAAGCGTAGTGACTTGAACCAACGGCAGTATTGCGAGGCGGAGGGTATTCCGCGCAAGGCCTTCGAGAACTGGCGCGCGATTTTTAAGACTGAGCCGCAGCCTCCGGAACGCAAGCTGCTTTACCGGCGGCGCAACTTAAGTCCTCCCTTTAGTCCGCCGCTTAGTCCTCTCGTTAGTCCGGGGGCTTATCCCTCCTCGTGGTCGGGAGCGCCGATCGTGGCGCGGCCGCGTGAAGGCCATCGACGACGCTTCAACGAGACTGACAAACGTCGAATTCTCGACGAGACGTTGCAGGGAACGAGTGCTGCGGAGGTTGCACGGCGGTATGGTATCGACAGCCGTGTTCTGCGCCGCTGGAAGCAGGAGCTGGCAGGCGTGACGGCGCCAACCTTTGTCACGGTAGAAGTCGCCGATGCGGAGGCTCTGTCATGACGACCTTGCTTCCCCCGAACGTGAAGGTCCATCTGGCCCTGGGCTTCATCGATATGAGGAAAGGCATCGACGGCCTCGCCATGCTGGTCCAGGGCGTGCTGCGTCAGGATCCGTTTACGGGCCACCTGTTCGTGTTCCGCGGCCGCACCAGAGCCAACCTCATCAAGATCATCCACTGGGATGGCACCGGCTTTTGTCTGTTCACCAAGAGGCTTGAGCATGGCGTCTTCCTGTGGCCGCCGAGCATCAAGGCGGACGAAACGCTGTCGCTGACCTCGGCACAGTTGTCGCTGCTGATCGAAGGCGTCGACTGGCGCGCGCCGGAGCAAAGGTGGCGTCCAGCAATCGCGGGCTGACGCTGCGACTGATTGACTCGATGAGACAAGCGGTGCAGCGAGAACGCGGCGAGTCAGTTAATCTCTATCGTCATGGACATCGATCTCGCCGCTCTACCGGACGATGTGGAAACGCTGCAGAAGCTGGTGCGCTCACTCGCAGCGGAGCGTACCAGCCTCAGCGAGGCGAAGGCCGAGATCGAACGGCTTAACTTCATCATCAAGAAGTTCCAGCACAGTCAGTTCGGCCGGCGGGCTGAACGGCTCGATGACGACCAGTTGCAGCTCGGCTTCGAGGATCTCAATGTCGATCTTGCACGGACGGAAGCCAGGCTTCTGCCTTCGTCCACTACTAGCAAGACAACGAAGACGCAAAGCGAGCGGCCGAGCCTGCCGGCGCACCTGCTGCGCGAAGATGTCCGGCTCGATATCGACCACCAGACCTGCACCTGCTGCGGAGGTAATCTACACCTGATCGGCGAGACGACGAGCGAGATGCTTGACCACGTGCCGGCACCGCTCCGAGTTATCCGCATTTGCCGGCCGCGTTACGGCTGCCGGGCCTGCGGGACCATCCATCAGGCATCGGCTCCAGAGCGCCCGATCGCCAAGGGCCTCGCGACCCCGGCTCTTCTGGCTCATGTGCTCGTCTCCAAATACTGCGATCATCTTCCGCTTTACAGGCAGAGCCAGATCTTCGCCCGGCAGGGCGTCGAGCTGGATCGTTCGACCTTGGCAAACTGGGTCGGTGGCGCCTGCTGGTGGCTTGAGCCTCTCCAGGCAAAGCTCGCCGAGCACATCTTCGCTTCCGGGAAACTATTTGCTGACGATACGCCGATCCCGGTGCTCGATCCCGGCCGCGGGCGCACCAAGACGGGTCGACTGTGGGTCTATGCTCGCGATGACAGGCCCTGGAATGG
>CDFE01042043.1:0-11588 GCA_000826465.1 Acanthamoeba mauritaniensis | reverse complement strand
CAGGAGCAACATGATTCCGTCGTCGTCGGTCGAAGAGCTGGAGGACGCCTTCAACACGGCCAAGAACGCCCTCGAAACCGAGCTTTCGTTCAAGGAGGAGCAGCTCCAGGTCTCACCGCTGCACCTCTTCACCTTCACCACCCGAGCCTCACCGTGC
Organism: Acanthamoeba mauritaniensis; assembly: GCA_000826465.1. Lineage (NCBI taxonomy): Eukaryota > Discosea > Longamoebia > Acanthamoebidae > Acanthamoeba > Acanthamoeba mauritaniensis. The sequence goes on along the minus strand of CDFE01042043.1, from coordinate 11,431 downwards.
GTCTTGTTTGTCGTGGGTGTCGGTGATGCCAACAGTTGACCAAGACGAAGGCCGAGAGGGAAAAGGAGGCGCGGTTGGCCCTGGAGAAGGAATTGGAGGCCCTGCGCGAGAAGATCCGCATGACCGAGATCCAGACCTTGAGCAGCCTCACTCGGTATCCGGACCCTTTCTTCTTTCACCGCGACATTTGTGTGCGACGTGTGTGCGGCGTGTGGGTGTGGTTCATGGCAACTGACTGCTGTTTGCGCGTCTTGTTGTCGTCACAGCGCGCAGGCCAAGGCGCGGGAGCGTGGAGATTCGCGGGCCAGCATGATGCTGCCCCCATCAGCTGCTGCCATCACGGCTTCGTGGTCGCGCGCCAACCCCGGAGTCGGTGAAAAGGTCTACGCCCCCAGAAAGGTACGCGCACCACGCAACAGACGCACTCGCCTGGCTCGGGCGCTAAAACCGTGTGTGTGTGTGTGTGTGTGTGTGTGTGTGTGTGTGTGTGTGTGTGTGTGTGTGTGTGTGTGTGTGTGTGTGTGTGTGTGTGTCGTGTACGCACGTGCGTTGGCGCAGGGCGATGAGATCGACGCCAAGTTAGCTGAGGTGGCTAATAGCAAGGGTCTCGAGGTGCCCTTTGTATGGATCAAGGAGGGCATGTACAAGTTTGGTGGCAAGGCACGACTCGCCGTGTTCTGCTCGTCCTCCTTTAGCCGTTCGTCTGACCTGTGAACATCGATGGCATGGAGCAGAACGTGAACATGCGCATTCTCAATGGCTATCTGGTCATCCGCGTGGGCGGCGGCTACATGAAGTTCGACGAGTGGTACGACAAGTACGGCAAGAAGGAGGGCCTCAAGGTGAACAAGGAAGCATTTAAAGATGCGTCCGCTGCTACAGGTACCCCCTCTTGAGCACGCACGCACGCACGCACGCGTAACTGCCATTAACGATTGGTTTGCTTGCACATCCACAGTAGAGCCAGGAATGCGAGTGGGCGTGCATGTGCGAAAGGGTGCCAACGTGCACACATTCCTCTCCGCAGACAAAGGAAACGCCCATGCTGGGGAGGACTGACGCTGGTGACCAAAGTAGTGTAGCAGCTTTCAACACCGCATCTGAGTGGAGGGCACAGCAGAAGTGACAACACCGAGCTGTGTGATACCTTTCTATTGTTTGGTTGTTCTTGTTGAGGTTAAGGTGAGTTTTTCATACCCAAGGTAGGAGGTAAAATATGTGTCTGGTTAGAAATGGATTTTTTAAATTAGTTTTTAAATGCATTTAGGTACCCAGTTAGATTTGATGCACTAGGTATGAAAAACTCACCTTAAGGGTCCGTCCCCCAGTTTGAAATTTCACTTGGGAGCATGCAACTGGAAGACACCAGAATGAAAAATCGAAGACACATGATACCACATCAACAAATAGAGAGGCAGTGGTGCAGTGCATGAAATGTCAAAGGTACACCATACCACGTTGACAAAAAGTACCAAAATAGGATAAGAGAAAAGCAAACAATCTCATTTTCAAACACCATTTCCTTGCACGCCAAGCCCCTTCAAAAGCTGCCAAACATGCCTGTCAAGAGCACCAATAGGCTGCCGAAATTTCAAACTGGGGGACAGTCCCTTAAGGGGCCATCCCACAGAAATGCCCAAGCAGTGTGAATTGCAGAGAGAATGTGGCAAACTTGAGTTATGTGGCTTGTTTGAGGGAATTGGAGCATCAAATTGGTGGCCATTCTTCACTCCACTCTACTAAACTGTAGGACAACTGTGGCCTTGAGGCTGGTAAAAGCCAGGAACTGTGCACAACACAGAACAAAGTTTGGGTTTTGGAAAATTTTGGAAAGCTGAAAAAGGAAACTGGCAATTTTGTCAGCCAGCAATCCACCTTTTTGCCAGGGAGCAAAGAAATTCCAAACATGGTCGCTGACCATGTTTTGAATTCCTTGTGTTTTGCCAGTTTTTGTCCTGTAAACATGCTCAAATTTTTCCAAAACACAAAAATTCTGCATTGTCCACAGTTCTTGCCATTTACCAGGATGCAGCCTTAAGGGCTCGTCCTCCAGTTTGCTGAGGACAGTGGCCAAAGCAGGAATTTCATTTTGTCTGAAAAATTGGGTGGCAATTGAAACTGGTAATGAGGAGATGGCAGGAATCCTGAGTATTGTACTGGTACAATACTCAGGATTCCAAGATCAGCTGTGTGCTCATTGGCAGATATCCTATTACTGTCAACTGTTCACCTAATTTGGGACGCAGAAATCTCACAGACCGCCACAGTTCTCAGGGGAACTGGAGGATGAGCCCTTAAGGCCACAGACTGGTGTTTTGCTTTGATAGTGGTGAAAGTGGAGATTTCAAAGCCCCAAACTGGGCTTTATCCCCCAAAACACTGGAATCCCATCAATGGTGGCGCTACCATTGATTGTATTCCTCAGTTGCTTTGTTACATGCCCGTTTTTGGCCTGTAAAATTGCAGGTTTCCTTTTTCAGCCAAGTTTTCTCATCCAAATTTTTCCAAAACCAAAACTTCGTTCTGTGTTGTGCACAGTCATCACAAAACACCAGCCCACAGCCTTAAGGGGCCATCCCACAGTTCCAGAGTTTTTTCTATTGGTCAGCACTCTGCGCAAAATGCACACAAATCATTGGGACACACACACCACCAACCACAGGCAGCCAAGGCCTAAACCCAAATTGGGGGAGGGGTCCCCGCTATTGGCATCTGAGGAATGGTAGGGTTACCATTCATCAGATTCCTCAAGTTCTAGGATAAATCTGGGCATACAGTCCCTGCACTCTCAAAGGGGGCAAGACCCTGTTCTAAAACCACCACGTTTTTTTGTTGGCAGCTACCCCAAGTGTCTACACACTGCAAATTTGCCCACATGGGCAGTCTGTCCCAACTGAAGACACAGACAGGTTCCACCAATTTTTTCCTGTCAACACTAAGTGGGTGGTTTCTGTGTGGAAAAGATGTGCTCACTACACAAAGTTGACCAATTATGACTTTTTTCGCCCCCTTTGAGAGTGTGGGGACTGTAGTACGCCTGAAGAACAGGCCAGTGCTAAATTTGCATGAACATGTAAAAGCAACAAATTGAGTGTGCACATTTTGTGCAGAAAAATGGACCAATGGAAAAAACTCTGGAATGGGGCCTTAAGGGCTTGTCCTCCAGTTCCCCTGAGAACTGTGGCGGTCTGTGAGATTTCAGCGTCCCAAAATAGGCAAACAGTTGACAGTAATAGGATATCTGCCAATGAGCACACAGCTGATCTTGGAATCCTGAGTATTGTACCAGTACAATACTCAGGATTCCTGCTGTCTCCTTGTTATGCCCAGTTTCTTGCCAGCAAAATTGCCACCCCCTTTTTCAGACAGAATGAAATTCCCACTTTGGCCACTGTCCTCAGTGAACTGGAGGATGAGCCCTTAAGGCTGCGTCCTGGTAAATCACAAGAACCATGCACAATGCAGAAATTTAAAACGTAATTTTTGCGTTTCGGAAAAATTTGGGCGCAAACGCCCAGCAAAATCCCAGCAAGCATTGGAATCCCAAGTATCATACCAGTACAATACTCAGGATTCCAGCCATCTCCTCATTACACCCAGTTTCTTGCCAGCAAAATTGCTGCCTCCCTTTTTCAGATGAAATGAAATTCCCTCTTTCGCCACTATCATTGCCATTTACCAGTCCATGATCTTGTAGAAACACAATGACTGTGGATTTGGTGTGTTCCAGAAAACTCTTTAATTGTCAACCCACATTGAAGAGTACACCACAAACTGGAATGCATGGCACTCATCCAGACAAGTAATTGGGATTCCATCCTATCTTGCTTTATTCCAGACACCAGAAAGGTGCAAGAAACAGTTATTTCTTTCACAAAGGAGCTCTGTTACAGCCCCTCTCTCCATGCAGGCCTCCTCTCTTGCTGGGGTGGCGCCCCTCTCTGCATGGGCCTCCTCTCTCACTGGCAGCGCCCCTCTCTCCATGTGGGCCTCCTCTCTCACTGACAGCGCCCCTCTCCATTCAGGCCATTTCATCTCATAAATCAATAATCACAGCATTTCCTCTTCATTTCTTTTACCAAAACAATTTCATGAAATGGTCTGGTGGGCATGAAGATTTCGTTTTAAATCTCTACCACTTCCACAATAATCCAGTTTCTGCAACACACCGCCTTAAGGCCCCGTTCCAGAGTTTTTTCCATTAGTCCATTTTTCTGTGCAAAATGTGCACACTCAATTTGTTGCTTTTACATCTTCACACAAATTTAGTGCTGGCCTGTTCTTTGGGCGTTCTATGCCCAGATTTATCCTAGAACTTGAGGAATTTGATGAATGGTAACCCTACCATTCCTCAGATGCCAATGATTTGTGTGTGTTTTGCACAGAGCGCTGACCAATAGAAAAAACTCTGGAATGGGGCCTTAAGGGCTCATCCGCCAGTTCCCCTGAGAACCATGGTGGTCTGTGAGATTTCTGTGTGCCCCCTTTTTTGGGCAGAATGAAATTCCTGGTTTGGCCACTGTCCTCAGCAAACTGGAGGATGAGCCCTTAAGGCCATGTCCTGGTAAATGGTGATGATAGTGGTGAAAGTCAAAATTCCCATCTGTGAAGCTGGGATTTTGTCCAGAGTCTACCATACTCAGGATGCCACAGTTGCTTTGCAACGCGCCAGTTGGCAAAATCGCCAGTTTCCTTTTTCAGCTTTCCAAAATTTTCCAAAACCCAAACTTCGTTCTGTGTTGTGCACAGTTCCTGGCTTTTTCCAGGATGCGCCCTTAAGGCAAAATCCCGGCAAATGTTGGAATCCTGAGTTTTGTACCAGTACAATACTCAGGATTCCAGCCATCTCCTTGTTACACCTGGTTTCTTGCCAGCAAAATTGCCGCCTCCCTTTTTCAGCACAGGGAAATTCCCACCTTGGCCACAGTCCCACAGAAATGCCCAAGCAGTGTGAATTGAGGAGAGAATGCAGCAAACTCAAGTTATGTGGCTTGTCCAAGGGTTTTTTCATTGGCTGTAAACCCACAAACCCAAGAATGCGAGTTACTTGTTGTGCAACAAGTAATTGGGATTCCTCAAAAACCTGGTTTTATCCAGAAAAATCCCTTTTATGATTTGCTGCTGATTTGATTTAGATGTAACACATTTCCAAAACACATAATTTCGTTCTGTTCTGTCCACACCTTCACCACTGCTTGGGTGTTTCTGTGGGACAGCCCCTTAAGGTGCCATCCTGCAGTTTTGTGAAGACAGTGGCAGCAAGTGAATATTCAGGTTGGCTGAAAAAGGAGCAAGGGGCCCAGTGCCTGGAAACACATGCACCATCCTGGACAAAAACCAGCCAAAGCACTGGAATTCATAGCACCTGGGCCTCATTTCCCAGCATGGAACCTCCCACCAAAGGAATTCATAGCACCCAGGCCTTATTTCCTGTCAACACAAAAGAATTGCACAAACACAAATTGTGTTCTGTGTTGACCACCATTAAAAAAAAACTGCAGGATGGCCCCTTAAGGCCCTGTTCTACTGTTTTGCTGGTTGGCAGTAACTACAGGAAGGTGTTGACGATAACCATGCTAATGCCAGACAAAAACTGGCCAAACGTGGAATCCCAATTACTTGTAAGCTATGAGTAATTGGGATTCCATTGTTACCAAGCTGAATCCAGGTTTAGTACACCCCACAAACAGCCCACACCAAATTTTTTCAAAAACTCATTTGCACAAAACGAAATTCGTTGGCTCCACAGAGCTCATCCTCCAGTTCCCCTGAGAACTGTGGTGGTCTGTGAGATTTCTGTGTCCTGAATTAGGTGAACGGTTCACAGAAATAGGATATCTGCCAATGAGTGCACAGCTGATCTTGGAATCCTGAGTATTGTACCAGTACAATACTTTGCATTCCTGCTGTCTCCTTGTTACACCCAGTTTCTTCCCAGCAAAATTGCCACCCCCTTTTTCAGACAGAATGAAATTCCTGCTTTGGCCACTGTCCTCAGCAAACTGGAGGACGAGCCCTTAAGGCCGCGTCCTGGTAAAAGCTGGGAACCATGCACAACACAGAACAAAGTTTGGGTTTTGGAAAGCTGAAATAGGAAATGCAATTTTGTCAGTCAGCAATCCACCTTTTTGCCAGTTGCTGACCATGTTTTGAATTCCTTGTGTTTTGCTGGTTTTTGTCCTGTAAACTCACTCATATTTTTCCGAAATCAGTGGTCAGCAGTCTTGGCATTTGGCAGTTTCAGTGGTTGGCAGTCTCAGCGGTCTCAGTGGTCAGCAGTCTCAGCAGTCTCAGCAGTCTTGAACAAGGTAAACAAGTTCATTTCACTCTTCTCCTTCCTCTTCCTCTCCTTCATTCTTCCTCTTCTTCCTCTTCTTTTTCTTTTTCTCCTTCTCCTGACTGATTGGATAGGTGATTCTGGCCCAGGTCTGTGCCGCCCTTGTGTCCTGTGATGTGACAAAACATGTAACATGGCCAGGACCAGGAAAGAGAAAATGATGGTATGACTTGATACCTGTTAGTGTGTTAGGCTTTGGAAATGCACTCACAATGGGGTGGGCAAGGCAAGTGATGCCTGTGCACTTTGTTGATGACTTCTGCTAATTTTGTGGCAGTGCATATGGTTGTTTGATGCTCCTGAAGAAAAGAATTTGCTTGTCGTTTTGCTTGTGCAGCAAGCACATCACAGACAGAGTGTTCATGATAGGATGTGAAGAAATTATAGTCAATTTCAATATGTATGTTTTTTTGTGTCTGAAGCTGACAGAGGCCAAACTGTGAACTGGAAAACCGAAAATTGGCGCAAATAATAAACTGGATAACGTTATCCACTTTTTTTGTCAGCACCCACCCAGCGGCCATGAACAGGCCACAGGAGGGGGACAAGGAGAGGGAGGTAGCGATGGTGAGGAAGAGGGTGTACTCTGCCGCTCAGCTTGAACAGTGGAAGCAACACTGCAAGGCGTATCTGTGTAAGATTTGGTGAAGATCAACGAGGCCAATTTGGTGTGACAGGAGCTGACAGGACTCCAACCTGAAGCTGGTGAAGAAAAACACTCTCCTCACCATGTCAATTTGCAAGAGTGCTGAAGAGGGGGAACAGCTGGAGGAGGAGATGAGCAGAGCAAAGGAGCAGCTCAACAAACTCCTGGTAGAGGCCAGAGTGGAGGAGAATGTAGTGGTCATCATCCAGCAGCTCTTAGGTTTTTTCCCTCTCAACAGTCTTCTATGCCTCTCTCTCTTTCACTTTCTCTGCAAGGGGATGAGCGAATCTGCAGCAGTCAACTTCTTCAACATCTCTGCATCCACATACCATTGAGCAAAGCGCCTGCAACACCCTCTGCCTCTTCTTGATGTCAAGTACAAGCTCAATGTGAAGAGGAAGAAGGTCAGCAACATCTGCATCAGCACAGCACACAAGACAATTGTCTGGCACTGCCCCTACCACAGTGGCTGCAACTATTGCTCAAAGCAGATGGACGACACAACACTCCACACCACCTACTGCAGAGAGCTGCATGAGAACCACCCCACCATCAAACCTCTCTCCAAGTCCTACTTCATCTACACCATCCTGCACTCTGAGAATGTGTGTGAGCTGTGAAATCCAGGTAAAAGCCACCCTAATTCCCATGCTTGAGTATCAGCTAATTACCTGCAATACCAGAGTTTTGTCCCCACTGCAGGACTGCTGCTAGTCCATCTGCTGAAGGATTGTGGTGCCACAGCATCACTGTTGGTGGTATGCAGAAGAGAGTGCCTGCAACTTGGACTGCTCATACTGCTTGTGTGATGCTGCAGTCAGAAAGTATGGCACCTGCTTCTCCACTTTGAGCATCTTGTGCAAGTGCTGCATGGCCCCAGCCAGCACCGTCATGGAGCACCAGTACTGAGTACAACTGAAAGATGTATTTTCTTTCTCTGCCATGAGATAGGTGAAATGAGCCAAGGGTAATCCCAGGACCTTAAATTTGCTTCACCTTAATTCCCATTAGTGGCAACTTTGATTGAGGCGCACCTGTTGTCTGCAGTTGTTGCTGTGGCTTGCCTGCAATCTGTGGCATTGGCCATCTCACGTAGAATGTGCATTGCAGGTACCCCAGTCTGATGGTCCAACAACCAGTGGAAACAGCAGGCACTGGCCAAAACAGGTGATCCCATAATGGTGGAGTCATCTGTACAGTGCAAGTAAGCACAACACCACCTTGTCTGGGGGGTGGGTGGGTAGTGGCTGGTGTGGTGTCCTGCCGCTTCTAGTTTCTAGAAGTGGCAGGACACTGAGTATTCCCATCTTCATTGTCTAAAGAATGAGGCACAGGCTGCATGTGGCAGGTGCTCACACTCTCCAAGAAGGATTCTTCATGCACCACATTTTACTCAAGGCATTTGCATCTTTTATTTTATGGCTGTGAAAGGCACAAAGGATTATATAGAAGGCAAGGTTGTTTATTGCAGGCATGTGAAGAGATGTGTGATGGAGATCACAACATGTGTCAAGCACTAGGAGGCTGAGGAACGTTGAAGTAGATCAACTGCATGGTGTCTGCCACAATGTTGTAGATGAAGACAGTTGTGTGGTCATCGGGGCAGAGGGCAAGTCTCTTGACCATGTAGTTGAAGCCATGGTCCTTGAATCTCTGGAAGATGAAGACTGGAGAGGACATGCATTCATCCTGCAAGAGACTGCACAGACGCCAAATTTCATTGAGGCTGAAGGGCCAGCCACTTGTCCCTGGGCTGGGCATTGATGATTTGAGGTACCACAATCAGCGATGCCCCCTTCTAGTGAGTGAACCTTGTGGCGGTGTCAAGCACTGCAGCAACCACATTCACCCATCAGATGGGCAGGTGTACCACCAGCTCTAGCGCATCACTCCACTTGGCGTTCAGATCAATTCTACACATGATGGTGGCTTGTGTGCAAGTCAAACAAGAGCTGGTGCAAGGAAACAAAAAACATTGGTTATTTATCTCTTGCAAAGGCACTGACTCCAAGGTGCTTTCTTTCTCCAACCCCCAAGGCACAATGTTGGGACTGTCACAACATGTGGTGGTGGTGGTAGTGGAGTTTAATTTTGTGCCAATGAAGTACACAAGGTGTTGGACACTAATTTTTACAGCACCATGTGCTTTTGGTTTCTCTGTCTTTTACACCGCAGCAACACATGTGCCAAGACGAAGTGGGAGTGACAAAGAACAAGACAACATGGAGTTGTAGCCATTTCAATCATTTTGTTGCAACCACAACAAGAGGAAGATGGCAAAGAGCAGCACTCAACCCAACTTCAACAGTATGTGGTTGTGGGGTGGGGGGCTACTGGTGATGTGGGGTCAATGTCCTGCAATCATAATAACCTTGTTCTAATATTGATTCAACTTACTTGCTTGTGTGTCCTCGCCTTTTTGTGTGTAAGGGTGTTTTGGTATCACTTTTGCAATGTAAGCTTGATTTATATGAAAGATCAACAAGCCAGGGCATTCCATAGTGTCATGTCCCTTGCACGCCTTGTAAGCATGTTGGTGGACATAGCGCAGGAGCAGCCTGGAGGGAAGCTTGTGTCTGTAGCACCCAACAACAAGTTGGGGTATCACTGCCACAGCATAACTTTGAGATTGACAGCAATCAGGACTGGGAGGCCTGGCCGCAGGCCAAAAAAAGCAATGCAAGGCTGAACTAGCTGCTCTTCATTGCTTGGCGGTTCTTGGTACCTGCTTGTTGTGTTGTGACTTTGCTCTTTGTGCTGCTGAATAAATGAATGATTGCAACACATATTTGTGGCGGTGGGGCAGTCTATGCAGCATGCAGGTCCTGCTGCCAAGGCAACACATCTTCATCAGCCAGGAGATGCGTGATTGGGTGGCAGATAAGTTCAGGGCTCTTCCATCAGCAAAGGTCAGCAGTAAGGCAGAACTGGAGGCAGAGGAGGAGGAGGAGGAGGAGGAGGAGGAAAAGGTGGCAGAAGGCAAGGCACCAGCTAGCAGGCGCTGTGGCAGTCATTCATCAACTCTGCAGACAGGTACTGGGTGTATTATGTCCATTGCTTTGATGCAACTGACATTCTCACTTACTGAACTCAGGCATGCGTCTGATGGGCGCCACACAAGCACTGCAGGAGGAGATTCAGCAGATCAACAGGAGGCATGAAGAACAAGTGAGGGCACTCCAGGAGACCAACAGGAATTTGGAGAAAATGGCAATGCAAGCACAGCAGATGGTAAGAGACATGCTAGCATACATGGGTACCTTCCCGCGCCCCTTCTTGCAGTTGTGTTGCCTGTGCCAACTATTGCTTGGCTGGGATACTGTGCAGGCAGTCAGGCACCTCACAGTTCTTATGGCAAGGGTTTAGTGCAGCCATGGACACCCTTTGTGTCACCCTTTTCTGGTATGCCTCCTTTGTTTATAGCATTTTCTCTTCTGCCCACACTTGCCACTGCATGCTCAAGTGCTCCCCCTAGCAACACTGGCAATCATGTTTACATGCTGATGTCCTTGTGTGGCAGCAGCGTCACAGCCACCCATGATGCCTGGCAGTGTATCACCCCTCTACAGTTGCTTTTGTGCCCTTATGCTAAGTGTTCCTAGTGGTACCTGGCAACACTTTTGTGCAGTGCACTTATTCTTGAGTTGAATTCAACTCACCCACCAATTGCCAGGAGTGATGAGCCAGGGACATTACCCATCATCACCTCCAGCAAAGAAGGCTCACTTGCCCAAATGTACACCAACACCAATACTCTTGCAAGCACAACCTTTTGTTGAACTGAATGCATGTTGGCATGTTGTGAACATATCAGTGTCCCAGGACGATGAGCTGTTGGCCTATGAGTTCCAGCCATCCCCCAAGATGCTGATTGGAATGGACATCACCCTTGATTCTGAGGACATGGGTGAGAAGGAGAGGGACAGGCTGAAGAAGAGGAAGCAAGTCAAAAAGGACCAAGCAGAAGACAGCGATCAAGGGACGCCCACCAAGCACGCCAGGACCAAAGGTAAGCACAAGGTGGAAATGACGCCCAAGGAGAGCAACAAAGGTAGCGAGGCGGAGGCTGAGGGCATCCAGGAAGAGGAGGAGGAGGAGGAGGCAGAGGCAGAGGGCATCATGGAGGAGCAGGAGGAGGAGCAGGAGACCAAGGCACCGCCCAAGACACCCACCAAGCAGGCCACAAAGACCCCTCTCAAGGGCATCCTCAAGTGTGGCAGGGAAGAAACAAAGCCCATGGCGCCCAAGGAGAGCGACAAAAGTAGCAAGGCAGAGGCTGAGGGCATCCAGGAAGAGCAGGAGACCAAGGCACCAGCCAAGACACCCACCAAGCAGGCCATGAAGACCCCACTCAAGGGCATCCTCAAGTGCAGCAAGGAAGAAACTGTGGCAGAGTCCAACTCAGCCACGCCTCAGGGTGTGGCAGATACTGCACCTGAGGAAAACCC
>CDFE01041979.1:479-17826 GCA_000826465.1 Acanthamoeba mauritaniensis | reverse complement strand
AGTCTTCAATGCCGCGCAGTTGCAGGAAATCCTGCAGCGCCGCGCGCCGATCTACGACAAGTCCGCCGATGGTCACTACAACCTGATCTCGGCGCTGCATAAATCCGTGCGCGGTTCCGATCCGGACGCGTCACTCTACTATCTCGCGCGCATGCTGGATGCCGGCGAAGACCCGCTGTTCCTGGCGCGGCGCGTGGTACGGATGGCGGTGGAGGACATCGGGCTGGCCGATCCGCAGGCGCTGGTGATCTGCAACGCCGCCAAGGATGCTTATGACTTTCTCGGCTCGCCCGAGGGCGAACTCGCGATTGCGCAGGCGGTGATCTATCTCGCGACCGCACCGAAATCCAACGCCGGGTACATGGCGTACAAGGCGGCGATGCGCACGGCAAAGGAGGGCGGTTCGCTGCTGCCGCCCAAGCACATTCTCAATTCGCCGACCAAGCTGATGAAGTCCGAAGGCTACGGCGGCGGCTACGAATATGACCACGACGCGCCGGATGCGTTTTCGGGGCAGGACTACTTTCCGGAAGCGCTCGGACGCCAGACCTTCTACGATCCGCCGGACCGCGGCTTTGAGCGCGAGATTCGCAAGCGGCTCGACTACTGGGCGAAGCTGAGAAGGGAACGCAACGCTTGACCGATTTTCGGGTCGACCTCGACGCTTACTTTGCGCGCATCGGTTTCGATGGATCGCGCACGCCGACGCTCGACGTTCTGACGCGCATCATCTTGCTGCATCAGAAAGCGATCACGTTTGAAAACCTGAATTCGTTCGCCGGTCTGCCGGTGATGATCGATCCCGCGACCATCGAGAACAAAATCATTCACGATGGACGCGGCGGTTATTGTCATGAGCAGAACCAGTATCTGAGCCTTGTGCTCAGGGCGCTGGGATTTGATGCGCGTCTGCGGATGGCGCGGGTCCGCTGGATGCAGCCGCCGGAAGCGATGCCGCAGCGTGGTCACATGACGCTGAACGTGGCCGTCGCCGGGTTTTGGTATCTGAGCGATGTCGCATTCGGAGCGATGACGCCGACCGCGCCGCTGCGCCTTGATACGCCGGACGAGCAGGCGACGCCGCACCAGACCTACCGCGTGATCCCGATCGGCGACTCGCTTCATCTCGAAGTGAAACTCGGAGGGCATTGGCGGCCGGTCTACAGTTTCGACAGCGTCGACTATCATCCGGTCGATTTCGAAGCGGCCAACTGGCAGGTCTCGACCTATCCGGCCTCGGAGTTTGTCAGAAACCTCGTCGTCGCGCGTCCGACAGACGGTCGCCGCCAGATTCTCAACAACACCCAGCTGTCGATCCGTTATCCCGATGGCGCCGTCGAGAAGCAGACATTATCCAATGTCGATGAGCTGCGTTCGACGCTGACAACGATGTTCGGCATCAAGCTGCCTGCTGCTACAAAAATCGATCATGCCCTTGAAGGGCTGTTTCAAACCGAGGGCCGATCATGAGCCGCCGCGACAGAAAACCCCTCGCCAAGAAATCGGAGCGCGGCGACAAGCGTGGAGCGAAGCGCTCCACCGACAAGCGCTCATCCGACAAACGAGGGTCGGGCAAGCCGTCGTTCGGCGACCGCGGACCGGACAAACGTCCTGCCGCCGGATTTTCGCCGCGCCGTCCGGCTGCGGAGTTTTCGCGTTCGGCGAAGCCGATGCGCGAGCAGCATCCTGAACCGGTGAGAGAAGAGAAGCCCGCGCCGCCGCCGCTGCCGACGAAGGTGCAGACTGTGATCGTCACCGCCGACGAGAACAACATGCGCGTGGATCGTTTTCTCGAGCATCGTTTCCCCGGCCTGTCGTTTTCCCACATCCAGCGCATCGTCCGCAAAGGCGAGCTGCGCATCAACGGCAAGCGTGCCGACAGCAAGGACCGCCTTGAAGAGGGGCAGAGCGTTCGCATTCCGCCGCTCAAGCTTGACGCGCCGAAGGTCGGCGGTGACTTGTCCGAGGCCGCGACCAAGACGCTCGACGAACTGCGCAAGATGATCCTGTTCGAGGATGCCGACGTGATGGTGCTGAACAAACCCGCTGGCCTCGCGGTGCAGGGCGGCTCCGGCATGACCAAGCATGTCGATCAGATGCTGGAGGCGATGCGCGACGCCAAGGGCCAGAAGCCGCGCCTCGTGCATCGTCTCGACCGCGAGACCTCCGGCTGTCTCCTGATCGCCAAGACGCGGTTTGCCGCCACGGCGCTGACCGGTTCGTTTCGCCATCGCTCTGCACGCAAGATTTACTGGGCGCTGGTGGCCGGTGTGCCGAAGCCGAAGCAGGGGCGTATCTCGACTTATCTGGCGAAGGACGAGAGCGAGGAAGATTCGATCATGCGCGTCGCGGCGCATGGTGACGAGGGCGCGGCCCATGCAGTGACTTATTATGCGGTGGTGGAAGCCTCGGCGCAGAAGCTGGCCTGGGTGTCGCTGAAGCCGGTGACCGGACGCACCCATCAGTTGCGCGCGCACATGGCGCATATCGATCACGCCATCGTGGGCGATCCGAAATACTTCAACAAGGAAAACTGGGAACTTCCCGGTGGTCTGCAGAAGCGGCTGCATCTTTTGGCGCGGCGCATCGTGATTCCGCACCCGCGCGGCGGATTCATCGACGTCACCGCGCCGCTGCCGCCGCACATGCTGCAATCGTGGAACCTGCTCGGCCTCGAGGCCGACCGCTTCGATCCGATCGAGAACGCGCCGGAGGAGTGATCACTCAAGGGTGATCCTCTTGCCGCCGCTGTCCGGGGTAACGATATGATCGTGATGAAAAGAACCGCACTCGCAATCGTCCTCGCGCTGGCCGCGATCATTTCCGGTCAGGCGCAGGCACAGCTCTTTCCGCCGGGCGGTGTTAACAATCAGCCCGTGATTCCGTTCCCGGTCGCGCCGCCGGCACCACCGCCGCCGCCGATCGTGGTGCCGAAGGTGCCGCAGATGAATTCGCCGCCGCCGTTCGCGTTGCAGAATACGACACCGGGATATGTGACCCAAGACACGCCGCCGAAGCGGGTGTTGAAGCGCGACCGCGGTCCGTCCTTCAGCGACCGCGTTGCACGCTGCCTTGACGACGGCGCGGCATGGGGCATGAATCCGAACCAGCGGGCGGCGTATTCGCGCAGCTGCGCCAATCAATAGAGTAGGTGATGCGCGAACTGTTCGATGAGGTTGCCGGCAAGTCGCCGCTGGATCCGCGCGAGGCCTCGCGCAAGTCTTCACGCACGCCGCTGCGCAAGCGCTTCTACACCAGCGCGGGAGTTGCCGAAGGCCCGGACGGCTTTGCGGTCACGCTTGACGGCAAGCCGGTTCGCACGCCGGGCCGGAATCCGCTGGCTGCGCCCACGCGCGAGCTCGCCGAGGCGATGGCAGCGGAGTGGGAGGCGCAGAAGGACGATATCGATCCGATGGCGATGCCGCTGACGCGGCTGGCCAACAGCGTGATCGACGGTGTCGCAAAGGATGTTCAGGCCGTCGCTGATGATGCGGCGAAATATTTTGAGACCGATCTGTTGTTCTATCGCGCCGGTTTTCCCGAAGCCCTGATCACGCGGCAGGCAGAGCACTGGGACCCGGTGCTGCGGTGGGCCGCCGATGCACTCGGCGCGCACTTCATCCTGACCGAAGGCGTGATCCATGTGCGCCAGCCGGAGACCGCCGTTGCGGCCGCGCGCGGTGCCTTGCCCTCCGAGGCTTGGCCGGTCGGCGCCTTTCATGTGGTTACCACGATCACCGGCTCGGCGATGCTCGCGTTGGCGCTGAAGCACGGCGTGCTGGATGGCGCACAGGTCTGGGCGGCGGCGCACGTGGACGAGGACTGGAATAGCGAGAAGTGGGGCGCGGACGATGAGGTCGCGGCCCGGCGCGCCACACGGCTGAAGGATTTCGAGGCCGCGGCGAGGGTGCTGAAAGCGTTTTCCTGACGGGATATCCAAGCCCGTCATCCCGGCGAAGGCCGGGATCCATCACCCCTGTCAGTGTTTCTTACAAAGAGACTTTCCATCATCCCGCTCGATTGAGAAGCCGGTGGTTATGGGTCCTGGCCTTCGCCGGGACGACATCGTAAACGCGAAGGGGTCTCCGCGGTGGTTTCGGTTAACGAGAGGTTTACGACGCTGGGCTAGCTTCCTCCGCCAGAGGAAGCGTCCCGTATGTCGATCGCCATCAATCCCGTCTTTCCGGTTGTCGCCGCCCAGGGTGTGGCGGCGGGCGTGGCGTTGCAGCCGGGNGGCAGCGTGATCGACGCGACCGTTCTCAAGCAGCTCAACACAAATCTGGTCCGCATCGCGATTGCGAGCCTGACCATTGAAGTATTGTCCGAGGTGCCGTTGCAGCCCGGCCAGACGCTGCAACTCGCGGTGTCACAGACGCCGCAGGGCGTGCGGCTTCAGATCGTGCCGGGCGAGGGCGATGCGCCGTCGTCCGCACCTGCCGCATCGGCCGGTGCCGCGAAAGCCGATACCGTCAGCGTGCCGAAGGCCGATGTGCCGGTGCAAACCGCCGCGGCAGGCCGCGTGCTCACCAATCTTGAAGCGTTGGCGGTGTCCGCCGCAGTGCAGACCGCGGCCGCGCGGCAGGGCAGTCTGTCGCCGCTGTTCGCAAATCTGGGTGTCGCAGCATCTTCGCAAACATTGCCGCAGACGCTGCAACAGGCCGCTGCGCAATTGCTGGCGCAGCGGACGCCGCTCAGCGAAAATCTGACCGGCGATGCGCTGAAAGCGGCATTCCGGAATTCCGGCCTGTTTCTGGAGCAAAGCCTCGCGTCATCGCAGGGCTCCAGCGGTCCCGATCTCAAGGCCGCGCTGACTGTGTTCCGCCAGACCGTCGCGTCGTGGCTCGGCAACACGCCTGCGCCGGGCGCTTCGCCGCAGACCGCGACTGTGCCGCCATCAGCCGCGCCGCCGCTGGCACCGGGCATCGAAGGCGATATCCTGCTGCCGCAAGCTCCGGTGCGCGTCGCGGAGGATACAGCCGAACGCGACGGGAAAGTTCGCATTTTTGCGCCGAACGAACCCTTGCCGACGGCAGCGAACCGCGTTGCGGCGGCAAGCGCGGGACTGACCGCGCTTCAAGAAGTGTTGCAGGGATTTCCGAAGGGTGTGCAGGACGCAGTCGCAAACATGCTCGATGCGGAGGCCCGCGCAAGCGCTGCTCGTATGCCAGCCGATGGCGATGAAGCCGTTGCGCGCACCAATGTGCCGCCGCCGCCGTTTCGCGGATCGGAAACGACCGCGCAGTCCATTGCGCTGCCGTCGCTCGCGCCGGACGATGCACCGGCAACCGTTGCCTATCGCCTGATCGAGGATACCGATGCCGCGTTGTCGCGTCAGACGCTTTTGCAGGCGGCTTCCTTGCCGGTGGATGTGCCCGGCGCGCGAAACGATCCCAATGTGCCGCGATGGAATTTCGAGATTCCGTTTGCCACGCCGCAGGGCACCGCCGTGGCGCAATTCGAGATTTCGCGCGATGGCGCAGGCAACGAAGCTGCAGCCGCCAGCCGTGTCTGGCGTGCGCGGTTCTCGCTGAATGTCGAGCCGAGTGGGCCGGTGCATGCGCTGGTGTCGCTGAGCCATGGGCGGACATCGGTGCGGATGTGGGCCGAGCGGTCCGCGACGGCGGCGCAGCTGCGGATCAATGCGCCGCAACTGTCCCATGCGCTCCGCGAAGCCGCACTTGAGCCCGGCGATATCGTGATCGGCGAGGGCGCGCCGCCGAAGGCACCGCCGCCACCGGCCGGCCACTTTCTGGATCGTGCGCTGTGAACATCGACACCAAAAGCCGGCTCGCAGTCGCGCTGCATTACGACAAGAAGGGTGCGCCGCGCGTTATCGCCAAGGGCAAGGGCACCGTCGGCGAGAAGATCATCGAGATCGCCAGGGAGAACGACATTCCCATTCAGGAGAATGAAGTGCTGGCGGGCGCGCTCTCAAATGTCGAGCTTGGCGAGGAGATTCCGGCCGAGCTTTACAAGGGCGTGGCCGAAGTCCTGATTTTCGTCATGCGGCTGACGGGACGGCTACGCTAGAGTTTTGTTCCGACCAGCCGTTTCATCGTCATTGCGAGCGAAGCGAAGCAATCCAGTCTTGAAAATATCAGGCTGGATTGCTTCGTCGCTTCGCTCCTCGCAATGACGGATGATGCCGCTGTCATGATTTCACCATGATGCCGCGTGCAGTTACCCCGGCGCTGAATCGGGGGAATGACTTATGATGAATCGCCGTAACGCTCTTGGGTTTCACCGCCGCTGCGGCTGTCATCCCCGTACGGGCGTTCGCCGATGTCGTGCCTCGATATGAGGTCCGCAAAAATTTGCAGAAACACTTCACCGACGACGGCACCGTGGGCGCCTTTGCGGCGTTCCGGACCGACGATCAGCAGGTGATTGCCAGCGACAATTCCCGCGCGCGCGACCCGGTTCTCCCGGCGTCGACCTTCAAGATTCCGAATTCGATCATCGCGCTGGAAACCGGCGTCGTGTCCGATCCGGACAAGGACGTTTTCAAGTGGGATGGCGTGACGCGCAGCATTCCCGACTGGAACAAGGATCATACCCTGCGCACCGCCATCGCGGTGTCCGCTGTGCCGGTTTACCAGGAGATCGCGCGGCGGATCGGCAAGGAGCGGATGCAGAAGTACGTCGATGCGTTCGACTACGGCAACCGCAACATCGGCGGCGGCATCGATCGCTTCTGGCTGACGGGCGACTTGCGTATCTCGCCGCTGGAGCAGATCGCATTCGTGGACAGGCTGCGGCGGCGGGCTCTGCCGGTGTCGAAGCGCGCGCAGGATTTGACCGCGGACATTCTGCCGGTCACCAAGGCGGGCGACAGCGTCATCCGCGCCAAGACCGGGCTCGTTGGCGTCGATGACAAAACGGCAGTCGGTGGCGTCAAGGCGAGCATCGGCTGGCTGGTGGGCTGGGTCGAGAAGGGCAGCACGCAGACCGTGTTCGCGCTCAATCTCGACATTCGCGAGATGAAGCACTCCGCCAGCCGGATGAAGATCGCGCAGCAATGTCTGGGCGACATAGGAGCCATCTGACACTTTGTCCGGTTTCGCGTTCGCGTGAAACCGGTTAGGCTCGCGGCAATTCAGAAGAAAAATGTGCCCGGGAGTCAGTTTATGTCCTCTTCAGCAGCCGCGAAAATTGCACCAAGCTCGTCGTGGAAAGATCTTGCCACGCGTTACAACGCCGCGTGGAATGCGCACGACGTTGCGGCGATCATGGCTTTTCATGCCGACGACACCAGCTACCAGCGCCACGGCAGTTCGAAAGTCTACAAGGGCAGGGACGCCGTCGCCGAGCAGTTCGGCAAGGACATCTCCGGATTGCCCGGAATCAAGTTCGAGCCGGTCGCGCTCTACGGCAGCGACGATCATTTCGTTTCGGAATCGATCCTCACCGCGACAACGCCGGACGGCAAGCCGGTGATCATGGAACTGGTTGACGTCATCACCCTGCGCGACGGCAAGGTGGTGCACAAATCGAGCTACTTCGTGCAGAGCCGCCCGCCGAAGTAGCGCACGGCCCCTGCGCCGTCATTGCGAGCGAAGCGAAGCAATCCAGAGCCGCGAGCAAGAACTGGATTGCTTCGTCGCTAGTGCTCCTCGCAATGACGAGAACAAAACCCTGCGTTACCAGCGCTTCCCGATCCGCCCGAGATGGGTGAACGTAAACCCGGCGTCGTATTTCAGGCCGTAGCCGAGTGCGCGGTCGAGGCCGATATGGGCGCACCAGATCAGCGACAGGTGCATCGCCAGCGCCGAGGGCAGGACCATGGCGACAATGCCGAGCAGCATCGGCAGGATAGCGGCATGGGCGGCATTGTAGGCTGCGGCTCCGGCGCGGGGACCGGCGAGATAACCCAGAAAGCTCAGGTCTGGCGCCAGCAGCAGGATCGCGAACATCCACCAGGAGCCCTCGAAATAGCTGTAGAACACCATGCAGGCGACGGCGAGCGCCGCACCCTCCAGCCGCAGCAGGGTGCGGACCCCTCCGATGGCCGCGCCCGCGGCCGGTGTTGTCGTGGTGTCGGTCATGGCCGCGAATCCCCTGTAATCGGCGCTTTTACCACGCGCAACAGGCGGCCCGGATCCGTCATTTTCGGGGCTGCCCAGCCATTTTCCCCCGCCCAAATCGCGTGCTAGAACGCTGCCCAACCAAGGCGGCGCCCGCCGCTGACCATCAAGATTCTGGGGCGAAATCCATGAAGCATATCCTCGAAGCACTCGATGAACGTCGCGCAGGCGCCAAAAAGGGCGGCGGCGACAAGCGCATCGAGGCGCAGCACGCCCGCGGCAAGCTGACCGCCCGCGAGCGCATCGAGCTGTTGCTGGACAAGGGCTCGTTCGAGGAATTCGACATGTTCGTCGAGCATCGCTCGGTCGAATTCGGCATGGAGAAAAACAAGATCCCCGGCGACGGCGTGGTCACCGGCTGGGGCACGGTCAACGGCCGCACCACCTTCGTGTTCGCGAAGGACTTCACCGTGTTCGGCGGCTCGCTGTCCGAGACCCATGCGCTGAAGATCACCAAGCTGCAGGACATGGCGCTGAAGGCGCGCGCGCCGATCATCGGTCTGTACGACGCGGGCGGGGCGCGCATTCAGGAAGGCGTCGCGGCGCTGGCGGGTTACTCCTATGTGTTCCGCCGCAACGTGATCGCCTCGGGCGTCATCCCGCAGATCAGCGTCATCATGGGCCCGTGCGCGGGCGGCGACGTCTATTCGCCGGCGATGACCGACTTCATCTTCATGGTGAAGAACACCAGCTACATGTTCGTCACCGGCCCCGACGTGGTGAAGACCGTGACCAACGAAGTGGTGACGGCGGAAGAACTCGGCGGCGCGAGCGTGCACGCGACGAAATCCTCCATCGCCGACGGCGCGTTCAAGGACGACGTCGAGACGCTGCTGCAGATGCGCCGGCTGCTCGACTTCCTGCCGAGCAACAACACCGACGGCGTTCCGGAGTGGCCGAGCTTCGACGACATCGAGCGCACGGAAGAGTCGCTCGATACGCTGATCCCGGCCAATCCGAACCAGCCCTACGACATCAAGGAACTGATCCTGAAAGTCGTGGACGAGGGGGACTTCTTCGAACTCGCGGATACCTTCGCCAAGAACATCGTCACCGGCTTCGGCCGCATCGCGGGCAAGACGGTGGGCTTCGTCGCCAACCAGCCGATGGTGCTGGCGGGCGTGCTCGACTCTGACGCCTCACGCAAGGCCGCGCGCTTCGTCCGCTTCTGCGATGCGTTCAACATTCCGATCGTCACCTTCGTGGACGTGCCGGGCTTCCTGCCGGGCACCGCGCAGGAATACGGCGGATTGATCAAGCACGGCGCGAAATTACTATTCGCCTACAGCCAGTGCACGGTGCCGCTGGTCACGGTGATTACGCGCAAGGCTTACGGCGGCGCGTTCGACGTGATGGCCTCGAAGGAAATCGGCGCGGACATGAACTACGCCTGGCCGACGGCGCAGATCGCGGTGATGGGCGCGAAGGGCGCGGTGGAGATCATCTTCCGGCAGGATATCGGCGACGCGGAAAAGATCGCCGCGCGCACCAAGGAATACGAGGACCGCTTCCTGTCACCGTTCGTAGCCGCCGAGCGCGGCTATATCGACGACGTGATTATGCCGCACTCGACCCGCAGGCGCATCGCCCGCGCGCTGGCGATGCTGAAGGACAAGCACGTCGACGTGCCGATGAAGAAGCACGACAACATTCCGTTGTGAGGGGACGGCCTTTAAACCACTCAAAATTGGGCGAATGATATTTGAAAAAATGGCTTTGAAAATTAGGCAATGCAAGCATCAAACTTGGTAGCTGTCGTTTCTAGATATGTTGCCGGTGCATTGATCCTCGTAACGATCGGTTTTGAGTTCGCATCATTGCCATGGACATTCTTTGTCCTTGCCATTGGAGGGGCGGCGATCGTTGCAATTTCGCCCTTTATTGTAATTGGAATTCTAGTGTTTGTTTGGCTTGGGCTCGAAAGGCATCGTCAATTTTATCCATATGCTGCATTTCTTCTCGGATTGGGATGGGTGACATTTCTTATTATTGCAAAGAATTCGTCTGTATTTGTGTTTATTAGTTATTATGCGTTCTGGCACATGATGTTGGTTCATTGGCTGATGAGGTTGTTTCATTGAGGTTGTACGATTTTCTCGCACACGTGTCGTGAACGTCGACTAAGCAGAGAACTGATCGCAATGCCCACCCACATCCTCGTTGTCCGCGCCACTGTCCCCGATGAATCCAGACGCGCTGCGTTTGACGCGTGGTATTCGCGCGAGCATCTGCCGGATGCTGTGAAGTCTTTCGGTTCCAAGCGCGCGTGGCGCTACTGGCTCGCCAACGATCCCGCCGTGCATCTGGCGATGTATGAATTCCCGGACCGGGCGTCGCTCGATGCCGCCGCAGGCGGCGAGGAGATGAAGCGCCTGATCCGCGACTTCGACCGCGACTGGCCCGAGGTGAAGCGCACGCGCGACATCATGGTGCAGGCGGAGAGCTGGCCGGGCTGACCCGCGCTGGGCTGTCGTTCCTCATCATAAGGGGCGTGCTCTTTCTTTCCCTCCCCTGGATGGGGAGGGTGGACGGCGCAGCCGGCCAGGTGGGGTGACACAGCGTGTTACAACGCTTCATTGCGTGCGGCGCCATACACACGACATGTTGTTCGCTGCGCTCTCAACATGCCACCCTCCCCACAAGGGGGAGGGAAGCCAATTCGGTGCCGGCGTTGCTGAGAAGCGGGCCTCCCCCATGAGGGGAATCGTTGGCGTTGGAGAAATCTCGCGGCGTTGTGCTAGGTAATGCCCATGGAGCCCTCCGAATCGATACTCTTTTTCTTCGGATTGTTCGCCCTGGTTGCGGAGGCCATGACGGCGGCGCTTGCGGCTGGGCGGCGCAAGATGGACTGGTTCGGCGTCGCCGTGCTCGGCTGCGTCACCGCGCTTGGCGGCGGCTCGCTGCGGGATATGCTGCTCGGGCATTATCCGCTGCTCTGGGTGAAACATCCCTCGCTGCTGTTTCTCACCGGCGGCGCGGCGCTGCTCACTATCGCGCTCGCGCGTGTGGTGCATCGCCTGCATTATCTTTTCCTCGTGCTCGACGCCATCGGCCTCGTGGTGTTCACCATCATCGGCTGCAACGTGGCGAGAAGCATGGGTCATCCGGTAATCATCGTGGTGGTGGCGGGGATGATCACCGGATGCGCCGGCGGCGTGCTGCGCGATATTCTTTGCACCGAAGTGCCGCTGCTGTTCCGCAGCGAGCTTTACGCCAGCGTCTCATTGGCGACGGGCGCGATCTATGTCGCGGGCACGCATTTCGGCACCGAACATGTCGCGGTGGTGATCGGCTCGGTGGCGTTCGGCCTGACGTTCCGCCTGCTGGCAATCCGCTACAAGTGGGAAATGCCGAAGTTCATCTACGAGCGCGAAGGGCCGCACTGAGCGTCCGGCCCTGGGGCTCGCTGAGCAGCAGCCGCGCGATGCGGCAGGTTATGCCGCCTTGCTGCGCTTCTTGAGTTCTTCTTGCGCGCGTTTCTTCAGTTCGGCTGCGCTGACGTCCTCGACATGGGTGCCGACAAACCAGCTGTTGCCTGCGGGATCTTTCACGCCGCCGGAGTGATCGCCGTAGAATTGATCCGCCGGCTCCATGATCGAGGTGCCGCCTGCCTTGATAGCCTTCTGGTAGACGGCGTCGGCATCCGGCACATACAGATAAAGCATCACCGGCGAGGCCTTGGCGTGTTCCGATGCGTCGGCGATCATGATCATCGAGTTTCCGATTTTCAGTGTGGCATGCATCACCGTGCCGTCGGGCCGCTTGGTCATCTCGTGCATCAGCTCGGCATCGAAGGCTTTCTTCAGAAAGCCGATGACCTTCTCCGCGCCGTCGACAATGAGATAGGGCGTGACGGTGTGGAAGCCTTGGGGAATGGGTTTGACCTTGGAAGTCATGAGCAAACTCCTCGTTTCAATCAAGAATGACGAGAACAATCCGCGCCCGGACAAGTCGGTCCGGTCATGACCGGCTGCCGCGCCTGACCATCGCGGGTTGCCCGGCCGGAGCTTCGTCCGCAATTGCGACGGGACCATGAACGAGGCGCACCATGCGCACCTCCGTCACGCGCAGCGGGCCGCGGCCTTGCGCCGCCATCTCCACGGCGTCGGCAATTTCCTGCGTGATGGCTGACTGTTCGGACGGGGGAAGGGCGCTGATATAGTCCAGCGCATCTTTCAGCGTGGCGATCGGCCGGCCCTTCGCGGGAACGATGGGCTTGATGAAACGGCTGTTCCACGGCACGGCGTAACTCCCGGTGCGTCACATTGGCCGGATTAAGTGTGCCCCGCGCGTTTCGTTCCGAGAACCAATCGGCATGTTGCGCGTTGTTCCGTATGCCGAAGAAAACAGCGCTGCCCAGAAAACCGCACAGGTTGATGTCCAGCACATCGCCGACCGGCCTGCACAGGAACTCGCCTCTTGGTGCACATGTGAAATTTCCGATGGCGACGCAGCCGCCGGATACCGGCCGGGGCGTGCCCCAGCCGATGACATCACGGACAAATCCGATCGGGCCGCAGGAACCTGCGCGCAGCGACAAGGCGCAGTGCGCGAAGGCGCGCGCGAGTGCGCTCGAAAAGCAGCGCGATGCATTGCGCAGGGGACATCCCGCCGAGCGGGCGTGAGGTCACATGAGAAAATTTCTGGAATGGCTCCGGATGATCTGGGAAGGCGAAGAGCCTGTACGGCCGCAGGACAGATAGGGCGGCGAGCGAAACGTCAGGTTCGCCTGATGCGCGCAGTGGTGCCCGCGACGATTTGCATGAAAACGCCGAGTAGCCAGCCGAACGTCAGCAACAGCGTGAACGCCGGCGTCGAGTCGGAATCCGCCACGATGGAATAGACCGAGATGAAGGCTGCCATGGCGGCAAGGAAGGTTCCGGCCGCGCTGAACAGTTCGACGGGGTCCATCGGCTGCAGGTCTTTGCCGGTCAGGTGCCCCTGCGGCGGGCGGCCCGTGCGGTGCGGCGGGACATCGATGCCGAGATAGAAGCCGATGGCCCCAAGAACCATCAGGGCGAGGCTCACGCTTATGGAACCGAGGGCCTCGACGCGTGCGCTCGACACATGAGCCGCGACGAACAGGCCGCACGATGCACCCGCCATGGACAGCCCAAATCGTTCGATCACGTGAGCGCATCTTGAGGTGCGGGAGCGGACGGAGCGATGGGCGATGATGCTGTCTGCCATCTTCTACCAATCACGGAACAGCAAATGGTTCCACATCGTCGGGAAAATAGGCAGATTTGTTTAGGCGCTTGCAGGAAGGTTCGAAAGATACCCATTCGGTACCCGGCTTGACAGGCGATGGTTGTAGGATTATATTCCCAATTATCAAGGTAACACCACAAGGGCTGGATGTGGTGACGGAGGCCCTAAATGGACGTCCTCAAATCTGGCGGTTTTCTTTCGCCCGGCGATTTTGGATCAGAATTGCCGCCAGCCGGATCGAGCGATGCTGTCGCACCCGCCGTTATGCCGGACGCCGCCCGCGCTGTGCTGGAAGAGGTGTTCGACGACTGGCGGTCGGAAAACTACGATTTGCTCGTAGAAGGTTTGCCGGTGGATGTTTTGGATTTGCGATTAAGACTCAACGCGGCTTCTGCGAAAGTTTGTAAATCGGCCCGGCTGGCCCCGAGCGCGTCATAGAACTGCATACTCACCTTGACCATTTCGAGAATGTGTTTTTCAAAGCTTGATTGAGTGAATTCGTGTTTGGTTGCCTTGTATGTGCCGCCGGTTGTCCGACTTAAAAAATTCACTGAATCGCTAAAAGACTCGATGTAAGAGTGAGCGAATACGTCACGTTTCTGGATTGCCCGAATTCCGTTAAGCGAGCCTAGGAGTTGATCCCGTTTCGGGTGATCGCTCCGGCCTATTAGGTCAGCCAAAAGGCGGAACTTCGGACCCGACGTCATCCCGGCGGTTATAAGATGCGCTTGGTGATGAGTGACCTTTAAGAATTGGCAAATCGCGTAATCAATGGTCAAATCGAGGGATGACCAGTAACCGTGGAAAAGTCCCATCAACTGGGTAAATTCCGGCCGCTGTGCGAGAGGCGTCTTAGCCATGGCTAAATCTCCAAGTGATGAGAAATTCAGTGATGAGGAAGCGCAACGCCGCTTCATGGGCACGTTGCGCGCGGCGCTAAATACACCGCCGAAACCGATGGTCTCGCCGAAAAAGAAGAAAGCAAAACGAGCGGCGAAGCCTTTGGCACGTAAGCGTGCCAAGTGACTCCGCCGCTGAAAACGTCAGTCGAATTACGCGGCGTCGGATTTCAAGTAGCTTACGCCGTATTGGAAAGCCGACGGACTACCGCCAAGGTCAATAGCCGTATTCCAGTAGCCACTGCTTGGCACCGCAATTCGCGCAGGCAGCATTTTGAAATGCCCCCCGTGATAGTTGTGGGATCTGCCGTTCTTGAAGTTCTGAAAGTCTGTATCGCTCATTACTCGCACGTTGCATTGGTGCGAGCATTGAACGACGACCACATCGCCTGCATTTAAGTATTCACGAGAATGAACGAAGCGCATGAATCGGCTCCTGTAATGGGGCCGATCTTGACTACATGGGCGATTCAGGAGTTAAGTCCTGAGTGTTAACGACCACTGCCCGCGATCAGCCCCTAGCTGAAAATTGCGGGATCGGGGATCATCCTTCGCAGGGATGGTCCCTGATTCGTTTGCGAGCGTGTCTGATTCTCGCTCGGGAGTCGATTCGCCATGGATATGGATTTGATGCGCAGGCAGATAGCGGAATCGACACTCCGCTCGCGCGCCGAAATCGTCCGATACATCGAAGAGGCTGAGCAGGACGGCAAACGCAAAGACGCTAGGTCGTGGAAGTCTGCGCTCCGAAAGATCGACAAGCAGATCGCAATGTATGGATTGGATCGCTATGCCCCGAAGTCCTAAAGGCGAGAAGCGGCCTGACATCGACTGGCGCAGTGTTGCCTTCGTGCCCGGCAGGATGTGCGCGAAATGCATCGGGAAGCGCCTGAAGTTGGCGCGCGCCGGTTCGGACCCGCATTTGGATTTTGAATGTCGGCGGTGCGACTATATCCGGGACCATGTCGAGCGGTCCGACAGAACACAAGCGGCATAACATCAAGAAATCAATATGGCCCTCAAACGAAAGCCTCTGTTGGGTCAGGCCCATCTTAAGAAAATAGTATGGGATGAATTGCAACGTTTCAAAGCCTGCCAATCCATAACAGCGATTGGGATATACCTTCGCGATCATTCCGTAGCCGGGACATGGCGAATAGGCACAGTCCCCAATCGAGACGACTTTAATCAGGAATGCAGCTTTATCGTGCGCGATGTCGAAGAACGTTTAGGCAAGCTATACGATCTCGGACCTGAAGATTAACGAGAGAAATAAGTAAGGAAGAAGCCCGGCAAATAGCCGGGCTTCTTGTTGAGGAGATCATCATGAGTTTGCAGGCGATCATAAATCGATCAACAGCAATTGTCATTGGCCCAAAGGGCGAGCGACTATTTCTTCTCGCTGATGAGACGTCGGCGAAAGCGCTCCACCAAATTGTCAAGCAGATCAATGCCGATCTTCATGCCGACAACTTCGGTCTCAATCGAAATGCTCTCGCTAACCGTGCCCTTGGCATCTCTAATGAGGACTTGCTTGATCTCATCTAACCAAGGGCCATTAACATTACCGTTGGCCTCGGCTAATGCATTGAGCAGATGGTCGATACCACCGCTCAAAGCCATGATTACGAAACCTGCTTCCTGTAGGCTCTTCGGGGCAGGCATGCTGAAAGCAATTTTCTTATTGTCGTCAACCATCTACTTCTCCAGCTTCACTTTCCAAGTATCTAACTTTTGCGCCAATACTTCACACGCTTAGGTTTCGTCGGCTTCCAATTCTTCTTTCGCCAGCGCAGGAATCGTCCCGCTGCTTTGCTGTAGTCCGGCTTAACGAGGTTGCCCATACAGAAGGCGCTTACCTTCTGCTCCTTTGATAGCGGCTACGGTGCGGGTAACGTCGGAATGGCCAAGAGCGATACGATGATTGTAGCGGAAATCAAATTCGGCCAAGTAGCGATGCAGATGCTTTTCGGCACAGTGCTGATAGACGCCCTTCATGCCGCGCTTGAAGATTGAGAAGTAGCCTTCGACCGAATTGGTGTTTACGTCGCCGCGTGCGTATTCCTTTGCGCTGTGGTTGACCGTCTCATGCGAAGCGAACTCGGAACCGACGCGAGTGTAGAGACGGCTTTCATCGGTATGCAGCCGGGTTTCGCGGTCGATGTTATCTCGGACGATCTTGGCAACGCTGGCACCATCCGCAACGGCAACATGGAACGAGCGAACCGAACCGCCGCGCTCCACCAGCGAAACGATGGCCCGCTTATTTGACGGGCCGGTACGGCCCGATTTGGTAAAGGGGCGACCGCTCGTTGTCGTCTTGCGGGCCTTCGTCTTGGCCACTGGCCCATAGTAGGTTTCGTCCGCCTCAACGATTGAGCCGGGTCCGCCCATAGGCGAGAAGCCACCGTCCCGCATCGCCTCGCGGATGCGGTGGCACAGGAACCAAGCCGACTGATACGAAATGCCGAGGTGGCGCTTAAGCTGGAGCGCCGACATACCCTTCTTGCTGGAGCAAAGCAGGTAGAACGCCAGCATCCACTTATGCAGCGCGATCTTGCTGCGCTCCATGACGGTGCCGGTGGTGCAGGTGAAGTCCTTTCGGCATTCCGGCTCGGCGCAACGGTAGAGGCCCGCACGGCCACTGACGGGATAGGCGTGATCGACGGTGCCACAATGCGAGCAGACCGGGCCGCTGGGCCAACGGATGCTTTCAATCATGGCGCGGGCATCGTCATCATTCGTGAAGTGCGGGGCCGATAGCACGCTTTTCATCGCAGAATCTCCAAAAGATGCTGCGACTACTACATTAGGTAGTTGTGGTGTCAACTAGATAATTGGGATTATATTCCTTCTCGTCCCGCCCTGTCATGAGGGGCGTTTCGCGATCGTCACGATACGCGGGGCGGGATGCGGTGGCCGCTTGCGGCGCTCGGTTCGTGGCTGTGAAAAGCACCGCGAACGACGACGGCGCCGAGCGCGTCTTCCGCGAAAGTGGGGACCGGTTTCGCGGCCGGAAGACGCGCCAATTGTATTGGGGCGTTTTCTGATCGGCGAACCGGAAGTCCACTTCGCCGGAAAACGCCCAGGCGGACGGCTGAAGTCGCGTGGTCCCGGCGTCGCGGTGCTGACGTCGAAAGGAGCGGGAGGGTC
>CDFE01041976.1:0-13014 GCA_000826465.1 Acanthamoeba mauritaniensis | reverse complement strand
GCGCCGATGGCGACGCCGAGCGACATTTCGATCAGGCTCGAGGCATGGATGCTGCCGCGGGCGCCGATGTCGAACGCGGCGGGCGCATAGAACGCGCCGGCGGCGACCAGCACCGCGGCCATGCCGACCAGCGAGTGGAACGCTGCGACCAGTTCCGGCATCGAGGTCATCGGCACGCGCCGTGCGATCACCGCTCCAATGCCGCCGCCGATGGCGATGCCGAGGATCACCAGGATCCAGCCGGTGGAGCTCGTCGGCGGATGCGCCGCCAGCGTGGTGGCGATGGCGATCGCCATGCCGATCATGCCGAAGAAGTTGCCCTGGCGGGAAGACGCCGGGCTCGACAGGCCGCGCAACGACAGGATGAAGAGGACGCCAGCGACGAGATAGAGCAGCGCTGCGAGATTCGCGTTCATGTTCCCTGCCCCGTCACTTCTGCTTTTTCTTGTACATCGCCAGCATGCGCTGGGTGACAAGGAAGCCGCCAAATATGTTGATGCACGCAAAGACCAGCGCGACGAAGCCGAATGCGCGCGCCCACAGCGGGCCGTCGTCATTGCCGACCGTAGCCACACCGGTCGCCAGCAGCGCGCCGACCACGATGACCGACGAGATCGCGTTGGTGACCGACATCAGCGGCGTATGCAGCGCAGGCGTCACCGACCACACCACGAAGTAGCCGACGAACACCGCGAGAACAAAAATCGACAACCGGAACACAAACGGGTCGACAGCCTCAATTCCATGCATGTCGGCTCTCCTTATGCCTTCGGCTGAAAATTCGGATGGATGACGGCGCCGTCTTTGGTCAGCGCGGTGGCCTGCACCAGTTCGTCGTCCCACTTCACCGCGAGCGACTTGGCGGCCTTGTCGTACAGCGTCTCGATGAACGACAGCAGGTTGCGGGCGTACAGGCTCGAGGCCGAGGCCGCGACCTTGCCGGCGAGATTGGTGTAGCCGACGATCTTCACGCCATCGACGTCCGCCACTTCATTGGCCTTCGCGCCCTCGACATTGCCGCCGCGCTCGACCGCCAGATCGACCAGCACCGAGCCGGGCTTCATCGACTTCACCATCTCGGCGCTGACCAGCTTCGGCGCCGGACGGCCCGGGATCAGCGCCGTGGTGATGACGATGTCCTGCTTCTTGATGTGCTCGGCGGTGAGCGCGGCCTGCTTGGCCTGATACTCTTTCGACATTTCCTTGGCGTAGCCGCCGGCGGTCTGCGCGTTCTTGAACTCTTCGTCCTCGACCGCGAGGAACTTGGCGCCGAGGCTTTCGACCTGCTCCTTGGTGGCCGGACGCACGTCGGTGGCGGTGACCACCGCACCCAGACGGCGCGCAGTCGCAATGGCCTGCAGGCCGGCAACGCCGACGCCCATCACGAACACCTTCGCCGCCGGCACGGTGCCGGCCGCCGTCATCATCATCGGAAACGCACGGCCGAAGGCTTCGGCGGATTCGATCACAGCGCGGTAACCCGCAAGATTCGCCTGCGACGACAGCACGTCCATCACCTGCGCGCGGGTGATGCGCGGCATCAGCTCCATCGCGAACGCGGCAACACCGGCATCGGCCAGCGCCTTCAGCGCCGCCTCGTTGCCGTAAGGATCCATGATCGCGATGACCAGTGCACCCTTCTTGTATTTGGTAACTTCAGAAGCTTCCGGGCGCTTCACCTTGATGACGATATCGGCATCCTTCACCGCCTCAGTGCTGACCACAGCACCCGCGGCGTTATAGTCCGCATCCAAAAGACCGGACTTGATGCCCGCACCCGGCTCGATCGCGACATCGATCCCCAGCGCCTTGAACTTCTTCACCGTGTCGGGCGTCGCCGCAACCCGCGGCTCCGCCGCATCGACTTCCCTGGCTATCGCAATTTTCATGACGCCTCCCGCAGCCGTTCGGCCGCGCATGACTTAATCACCGGCCACACCGCCGGGACAACCGAATTCGATCAGGTGAGAAAGATCGCCATCAGGGCGAGGATGACGATAAGGGAAATCGTCCCGTACTTCGTCATCGCGAGAAAACCTTCGTAGGTCTGCTCGTGCGCAGGATAGTCCATGCCATCCGCCGTGGTGTAAGCAACTTCGTTATGGTCAGCCATCGATCCCCTCCAGCGCCACTCTAAATGTTGACGCGAATTAGCCCAATTGCGGGGCAAGGGCAACGTCTGCCGCCGCTTTGGACAGTTGATTAGAACCACCCGCATGCATGCCATGCAATGGTTCTCGCGGAAATTTCCGCGATGCGGAACAGAAAGCCCCACCCTCGCGGAAATTGCCCGGAAACGGGGCTGTCCGGCCTATCCCATGGTTTCCAGTTCAGCGATCAGGCTTTCGATCACCGACAACCCGCCGTCCCAGAATTTCGGGTCCTTGGCGTCCAGCCCAAACGGCTGAAGCAACTCGGAATAATGCTTGGTGCCGCCGGCCGAGAGCATCGCGAGATAGCGGTCAGCAAAGCCTTCGGAGGCGTTTTCGTAGACAGCGTAGAGCGAATTCACCAGGCAGTCACCGAACGCATAGGCATAGACGTAGAACGGCGAATGGATGAAGTGCGGGATGTACATCCAGTACGTCTCGTAGCCCGGCTTGATCTCGATGGCCGGTCCGAGGCTTTCGCCCTGCACGCTCAGCCAGATCTCACCGATCCGCTGCGCGGTCAGTTCGCCGTTGCGGCGCTCGGTGTGGATCGCGCGCTCGAACGAGTAGAACGCGATCTGGCGCACCACCGTGTTGATCATGTCCTCGACCTTGCCGGCGAGCAGCGCCTGACGCTCCTTGCCGTTCTTGGTCTGGGCCAGCAGCCGCTTGAAGGTCAGCATTTCGCCGAACACGCTGGCGGTCTCCGCCAGCGTCAGCGGCGTCGGCGCCATCAGCGCACCGTTCTTGGCGGCGAGGACCTGATGCACGCCATGGCCGAGTTCATGCGCGAGCGTCATCACGTCGCGCGGCTTGCCCTGATAGTTCATCAGCACATAGGGATGCGCCGACGGCGTGGTCGGATGCGAGAAGGCGCCCGGCGCCTTGCCGGGCCGCACCGGCGCATCGATCCAGCGATCGGTGAAGAAGCGCTCCGCGATGTTCGCCATCTGCGGCGAGAAATCACCATAGGCTTTCAGGATTGTGCTCTTCGCGTCGTTCCAGCCGATCTGGCCGGTGGTCGCGAACGGCAGCGGCGCGTTGCGGTCCCAGAACGGCAGCGACTTCTTTTTGAACCAGCGCGCCTTCATTTTGTAGTATCTGTGGGAGAGCCGCGGATAGGCCGCACGCACCGACGCCACCAGCGCATCGACCACTTCGCGCTCGACGCGGTTCGCAAGGTGGCGCGCGTCAGCGATGTCCTGGAAGCCGCGCCAGCGGTCGGAAATTTCCTTGTCTTTGGCGAGCGTGTTGGTGATCAGCGCGAAGGTGCGCTCATTGGCCTTGAAGGTTTTCGCCAGCGCCTGCGCCGCCGCCTTGCGTTTGGCGGGCGCGCGATCCTGCAACAGCGTCAGCGTCGGCTCGATCGCCAGTTCCTTGGTCCCGACCTTGAAGCGCAGCGCCGAAATGGTTTGATCGAACTGCCTGTTCCACGCGGCATAGCCGCTAACGGACTTTTCGTGGAACAACTGCTCGACGCGATCCTCAAGCTGGTACGGCTTGTCCTTGCGCAGATCCTCGATCCAGGGCCGATAGTGATTGAGCGACGGCACAGCCATCGCGCGCTCAATCACGCCGTCATCCACGCGGTTCAATTCAAGATCGAAGAACAGCAGATGCACAGAAGCAGCAGTCAATCGCTCTAAAACGTCGCCATAGAACTTTGATATCTCGGGTTTCGCTTCGTTGTCGGCGTGCATGAGCACAGCATAGGAACTCAACCGTCCCGAGAGGTCGCTTATCGCCTCGTAGCTCTTGATCGCCCCGGCCAGCCATTCGCCACCTTCAGGCTGCGCAACCTGCTCCGCGATCTTGCCCTTGTAGGCGGTCTCGAACGCCACGCAGTCAGCATCGAGCTTGTCGAGATCGCGCGCCACCTCCGGCGCGTCGATGGCCGGATAAAGGTCTGTCAAATTCCACTCAGGCAGCTTTCCCGCCTTGCCTGACGCGCCGGATGTCTTTTTGACCGAAGCTTTCGCCTTGGGCGCGGATTTGGGTTTTGCCGGAGATTTGCGGAGAGCCGAGGAGCGCGAAGCCATATTTCAATCCGTGATGTTCAAGATCGTTCAGGACGCGTGACGATTGCAGCACTTGCCGAGGAAGCCAACTCTTAAGAGGTCGTTAATCGGCATCGGCGAGAGTGCCCCGATTCGAGACATGTTGTTGAGATAGTCCAGAGTTGCGGGGAATGCCATGGTTGCGTCCATTCTGATTGCCGACGACGATGCCGTACAGCGGCGCCTCGTCGAGAATATGGTGCAGCGCTGCGGTTACGACGCCGTGACAGTCGACAGCGGCGATGCCGCCCTCGCCCATCTGATCGATCCCGATGCCAAAGCCATCGACGCCCTGGTGCTCGATCTCGTAATGCCCGGCCTCGACGGCATGGGCGTGCTGGCAAAGATTCGCAATATCGGCCTCGATCTGCCGGTGATCGTGCAAACCGCCCATGGCGGGATCGACAATGTGGTGTCCGCGATGCGGGCCGGCGCGCACGACTTCGTGGTGAAGCCGGTCGGCATCGAGCGCCTGCAGGTGTCACTGCGCAACGCTCTTAACGCCAGCGCGCTGAAAGGCGAATTGCAGCGCATCCGCCACCGCCGCGAAGGCAAACTCACCTTCGCCGACATCGTCACCCGCTCCGAGACGATGAGCCACGTCATTTCGATGGGCAAGAAGGCCGCAGCGTCTACCATCCCGGTGCTGATCGAAGGCGAATCCGGCGTCGGCAAGGAACTGATCGCCCGCGCCATCCACGGCTCCTCCGAGCGCAGCGCCAAGCCATTCGTCACCGTCAACTGCGGAGCGATCCCGGACAATCTGGTGGAGTCGCTGCTGTTCGGTCATGAGAAAGGCGCGTTCACCGGTGCGACCGAGCGGCATGCAGGCAAGTTCGTCGAGGCCAATGGCGGCACGCTGTTCCTCGACGAAATCAGCGAACTGCCGCTGGCGGCGCAGGTGAAACTGCTGCGCGCCCTGCAGCAGGGCGAGGTTGAAGCGGTCGGCGGGCGCAAACCCGTCAAGGTCGATGTGCGCATCGTGTCGGCGACCAACCGCAACCTGCTCAATCAGGTGAAGGCCGGCGCGTTCCGCGAAGACCTGTTCTACCGGCTGCACGTTTTGCCGCTGACCATTCCACCGCTGCGTACGCGCCGCGAGGACATCCCGCATCTGGTGCGGCACTTCATGGCGCGCATCGCCGCGGAGGAAAACCGGCCTGTCACCAGCGTCAGCGGCGAAGCCATGGCACTGCTCGGGCAAATGGGGTGGCCTGGCAACGTCCGCCAGCTGGAGAACGCGGTGTACCGCGCCGTTGTGATGAGCGACGGCGGCCAGCTCGGACGGGATGATTTCCCGCAGATTGGCGGGATGCCACCCGTCGCATTTTCCGAGGCAGAGCCGGTGATGTTGGACAGCCCGCCGTCCTCGCCAACCGACACTATCGCAGGTGCCGAAATACCTATCGCCCCTGCAGCCGCGCCGGCTAAATTCCTGTCGGCTTACGGCACGCTGGCGATGCTCGGCGACGACGGCGAAATGCGCCCGCTCGAGGAGTTGGAAGCGGAGACTATCCGCTTCGCCATCACTCACTATCGCGGCCAGATGTCCGAGGTCGCCCGGCGATTGAAGATCGGCCGCTCGACGTTGTACCGAAAACTGGATGAGGCCGCCGCAGCCTCCGGCGAGGAACCCGCCGGCCCCTCCCGCTGACCGCGAATCACTGGAACGCCGGCACGGCTTTTTCGTTACTGTCATTGAACCGTTGCGGCGCGGTGACAGACACAGGAAAAGCGCGCGGCAATGCGCGCAAGCCGTTGCAAAGAAACCCGAATTGAAGTCACTTCCTGTGAGATGACTTCGAGTTGATCTGGCGGCAACTGGCCGCCGTGAGCTGGCGCGTGTAGCGTTTCGCAGTGTTTTTAATGCGGGATTGCGTACCAAACTCCGATCGAGCCGGCGCTTTTTGCATCAGGCAGTGACGGAAACCATCATGAGCTGTTCCATGCCGGGGCAGTTTCACCCAAGGGGTGCGAGAATGCGTGACTTTTCGACCGGCCACCACAAGAGTCCAGCAGGCTTTGACCGGATTCTGATGGCCGTGGCCGCTACATTCCTTTCCGTTGCCGCGACCACCGCAAACGCCCAGTCCGGCCCCGCGAAAAGCCCTGCAGATCTCGCCATCGATGCCGCAGTCCCGCTTCCCGAACCGGCCAACGTACCGCCGCCGACGGTGAACGACTTCAAGCCAGAGACCACGGCCGCTGCACCAGCCACGGTCACGCCTCCCAAGAAGGAAGAAGCTGCGGCCCCGGCTGTTCCCGCCGCACCGGCCACCACGGCAACTGTTCCTCCCGCCGCTACGGCGCCGACCGCAGCGGCACCGGCAGCCACTGCTGCCGCACCGGCGGTTGAGCCTCCAAAGACCGAACCAGCAAAGGCGGCTCCGGCTGTCGCCGCTGCCGATCAGCCGGTTGCCGACAAACTGCGCGACCTGATTGCAACCAAGGGCGCGCGCTACTTCGACCGCAAAAGCGAACGCACCGCGGTCGAGAACTTCTACAGGGATCGCAACTACGCTCCGCTCTGGAGCGAAGCCGGTGCCGCCACCGCGCGCGCCAAGAACGTGATTGCGCGCCTGAAGGACGCCAGCAGCGAAGGTCTGAGCGTGGCCGATTATCCCACGCCTGATTTCGCCGCAGCGACCACCGCTGACGCCCAGGCCGAGGCTGAACTGCGCCTGACCGAAAGCATGCTCGATTATGCGCGCCACGCCCAGAGCGGCCGCATGCACTTCTCTCGCGTCAGCGCAGACATTTCGTATCCCGAGCATCCGGTCGATCCGGTCGAGGTCCTTATCAACGTCTCGACCGCAAAGGACGCGTCGGCAGCGCTGGCGGGCTACAACCCGCAGCACACGGGCTATAAGGCGCTGAAGTCCAAGCTCGCCGAGCTGCGCGGCGTTACGGACGATACCTCCAAGCACATTGCCGAAGGCGGTGTGCTGAAGTTCGTCAAGCCGACCAAGAAGAATCCGAACCCGGTCGCGATGGAAGACGAGCGCGTGCCGGCGCTGCGCGCCAAGCTTCACGTCGCAGAGAACACCGACGACAAGCGCTACGATGCCACGGTTGCGAACGCCGTTCGCAAATTCCAGTCGAACAACGATCTGAAGGCAACCGGCGTGCTCGACAACGGGACCGTGCGCGCAATCAACGGCCCCAAGAGCGACCGCAAGATCGACATCGTGCGTGCGAACATGGAGCGCTGGCGCTGGCTGCCGCGCGAACTCGGCGCAAGGGCGCTGGGTGACGTTTATGTGATCCTCAACATTCCCGACTATTCGCTCAAGCTGATGCAAGGCGACAAGCAGGTCTGGACCACCCGCGTCGTCGTCGGCAAGCCGGGCAAGCACGCGACTCCGGAACTGACGGAAACGATGAAGTTCATCACCGTCAATCCGACCTGGAACGTGCCGCCGTCGATCATCTACAACGAGTATCTGCCGGCGCTGGCGCAGGACCCGACCGTGCTCGACCGCATGGGCCTCAAGCTCGCGCGCGCCGCTGACGGCAGCGTCCGTATCTCGCAGCCGCCGGGCGAAGCCAACGCGCTCGGCCGCATCCGCTTCAACTTCCCGAACAAGTTTCTGGTGTATCAGCACGACACGCCGGACAAGCACCTGTTCGCCAAGGAAGAGCGCGCCTTCAGCCACGGCTGTATGCGCGTGCAAAACCCCGACCAGTACGCGTCGAACCTGCTCAGCATCGCGTTGCCAAAGGAGAACTACACGCCCGAGAAGATCAAGGGCATGTACGGGCGCGGCGAGGTCAACATCAACTTCCCGACGCCGATCCCGGTCCACATCGCCTATCAGACCGCGTTTGTGGACAGCGCCGGCAAGCTTGAATTCCGCAAGGATATCTACAGCCGCGATCCAAGGGTGATCGCGATGCTCAAGGGCAGCGAAGGCCGCGACATGGAAACCGCCGTGTCTCACGCCCAGCCGAACCATGTTCGCCCGACCAACGTGCAGGTTCCCGGCGAGAGCTTCGCGAGCAACAGCAGCATGGGCTTCTTTGAGCGCCTGTTTGGGCCTCCGACCCCGCCGCCTGCCGCAGTACGCGGTCAGCGTCGGGTCGTCCGCTAAACACGGGAACTTCGGCGAAAAGCGACCGACTTTCTCCGGGTTCCACAGTTCCAAGGGCTCCGCCGACGGCGGGGCCCTTTTCATTAACCATTGCCCCCGAAGCAGTCCGGACCTGATCGGCCCGACGGCCCTTTTTTGCCATACTCAGGGGGGCATACTCTGGCCTTCATGGGCCTGTGACAGACTTGGGCAAGGCTTGATCAAGACTTGGGATAGCTGAAGACTAGGGATCGCTAAGGACTTGGGCAGACTGAGACTTGGGCAACGACAGACACTAAGACTTCGACACTAAGACTTGGGAAGACCTGACGAACGCGGCGTGGGGATTGGTAAATATCGCTTAACCCCCGTGCCTTAAGACCATGTTCATCCTCTCCCGTTGCGTGGGGTAGCGGGGGATCACCTCAACAAGCTGACGGCTGACGGGATTCTGAGTGGCGGGCGGTTTTCCACGCAGCATTGGCTTTGAATGGCTGTCGCGCACCTCGGTGCGCGTCGGCCTCGCCTCGCTGCTGCTGATCGCGACCAACGCCCGCTCCGTCCACAACGCCACCGCAGACGGCGACACCCGGACCCTCTCGTTCCACCACACCCATTCCGACGAAGACCTCACCGTCACCTTCAAGCGCAACGGCCGTTACGATGAAGCCGCGCTGAAGAAGCTCAATCACTTCCTGCGGGACTGGCGCAGCCAGGATTCCACCACGATGGATCGCCGGCTGTTCGACATCGTTTGGGAAGTCTATCGCGACGTCGACGGCAAACAGCCGATCCAGATCATCTCCGCCTATCGCTCGCCCGCCACCAACTCCATGCTTCGCCGCCGCTCTTCGGGAGTGGCGCGCCACAGCCAGCACATGCAGGGCCATGCGCTGGACTTCTTCATCCCTGGTGTGCCGCTGGAGCAAATCCGTTTCGCCGGACTGCGGCTGCAGCGCGGCGGCGTCGGGTTCTACCCCACCTCCGGATCGCCGTTCGTGCATCTCGACATCGGCAGCATCCGTCACTGGCCGCGCATGACCCACGATCAGCTCGCGCGTGTTTTCCCGGATGGCCGCACAGTGCACGTGCCGTCTGACGGCAAGCCGCTGAAGGGTTACGAGCTTGCGCTCGCCGACATCGAGCGACGCGGCAACGGCGAGGACGTCGCCGCACCGTCGAAGTCGCGCACCTTCCTGGCCTCGCTGTTCGGCCGCAAGCAGGCGGATGACGAGGAAGAAGCCGGCAATGAGGCGGTGACGCGCCGCGGCAAGGTCACGCAGGTGGCGATGACCGCAGTCGACAAGGCCAAGGATGCCGCACAGGCAACCGTCACCGCAGCCGAAAAGATTCTCGAACGCGTGCCGCTGCCGCGCGCGAAGCCCGCAGGCGCGGCGTCCTATCAGGTCGCTTCGGCTGACACCAAGACCGTCCCGCTGCCCAAGCCGCAACCCGCGCTCAAGCCAATCCCGGCCGACGAATACGCCCCGCAGAGCCCCATCGACATCATCAATGCGCGTGGCTTCTGGGATAACGAACCAGCACCGAAGCCCGCGGCGCAGGCGCAGATCGCCGCCCTCAAGGCGCGCGGCGCCGTCGTCGCTGCTGACCCGCAATTCACCGCAAGCCTGCCGCAGAACGTCTCGCAGGCGCTGGCCTATGCGCCAGCGGATGCCCCGCTCGATCGCGCCAAGGTCGTCGCCGCCAGCGCACCGCTCCCGCGCAGCCCGCGCATCGCATCGCTCGCTCCGAACCCGATGTCGGGTGCGGATATCAACACCACCGATGCAACGATCGCCAAGACACCACAGGGCAAGATCGCGACCGCAACGCGGGTCAAGCAGGCCACTCAGACGAATGACATCTGGCTGCGCGCAATGATCCTTGCGCCAAGCGCCAGCACGTCGATGGTCGCCTCAATTCTGGGCGATCAGGACATGACCGTGATGCGCACGCATTTCGTCAAACCGAACGCGGCGGTGGCGATGACATTCTCGAACGATCCGCAAATGGGCATCGTCTGCGAGAAGTTCACCGGCTCGGCGACCGCGACGCTGTCGACGACATCGTTCGCGATGCGCACCGCCGCGCTGCGGTAATACATAAACCGCGAAAAATAAGCCGATCTATCGTCGTCCCGGCGAGGGCTAGGACCCATAGCCACTAATCGCCGTGACTCAGCGAAATGGCTCTCAATATCTGTCTGTAAATTGCGGTCACAGGGGGCATCGGTCCCGGCCTTCGCCGGGACGACCATCAAGGCGCGGTTAGTTGCGCCTCACAGCATGCCGAGCGCCTGCATGTAGGTTTCCAGGATGGTTTCCTGCTCCTGGCGCTCGTCGGCGTCCTGCTTGCGCATACGGATGATGGTGCGCAGCACCTTGACGTCGAAGCCGTTGCCCTTGGCTTCGCCATAGACGTCCTTGATGTCGTCGCTGATCGTCTTCTTCTCTTCCTCGAGGCGCTCGATACGCTCGATGATGGCCTTGAGCTGCCCCTTCGCAAAGCTGTGAGCGGTTTCGTCGTCTTTCACGGCAGCCGAGGTGGCCATCGG
The DNA here is from genome assembly GCA_000826465.1 of Acanthamoeba mauritaniensis. Taxonomy (NCBI): domain Eukaryota; phylum Discosea; order Longamoebia; family Acanthamoebidae; genus Acanthamoeba; species Acanthamoeba mauritaniensis. Next base: position 2,183 of record CDFE01041976.1, on the reverse strand, counting down.
GGGTACTCCTGAACTTTAATGAGGTTTGGTCACTGGCGTGCGCGGCACGCCATCTAGTGGTCCGATTCTGACATTCGCATTCCGTTTCAGCAACTCTCTTTGCGAATGTCAGAATCAAAAGACCACTAGCAATTTAAGTTTCCAGTGTCCCTTTGAATCCTTTCGTTCGCTACAGAAGGCGCTGCAATATGAAGAGAACGAAAGGATTCAAAGGGACACTGGTATCACACTCAAGAGTGGGACCTGTCCCGTCAAGGCAGAGTCACGGTCATCCACAGTGACCCACAGGTGAAAGAAAAGTCGGCGCCAATGCACCGATTTCACTTGCGTGTTTCAGTGACCCGCTTGGCTTTTCTTCATCGCCGCAACCTGATCAGGCGTTGCCTCGGTCTGATGCTTCGCCTTCCAGGCTTCATATGGCATGCCGTACACCGCCTCGCGGCTCTCGTCCTTGCTGAGCGCTACGCCCTTGTCGTCGGCGGCCTCCTTCAGCCAGTTCGAGAGACAGTTGCGGCAGAACCCCGCGAGATTCATCAGCTCGATATTCTGCACATCGGTCCGCCCGCGCAGATGTTCGACAAGACGGCGGAAAACCGCCGCTTCCAATTCCGTTCGGGTTTTCTCATCGATGGCCATGGTTATTTTTCCACAATTTCAGGTCGGCTGGCTGTCCCGCCACCGGCACCCTAACATAGGGTCGGGCTCAGTGATTTTAAGCCCCGCGATTTCTAGTCCGATGGTTTTCCATATGGCGAGAAAAACCAGCTTGACCCGCGTCATGACCCGGCAACAGGCCTATTGAGGTTCACACTGGTTTGGCGAAACCGCCAAGCCGTCCTATAGTGACCTAGCCTGGCCGGATATGGGATCTCCGCTTTTGCCGATCATGCTCAATATGTTACGCGAAATCAACGAACGGTTGATAGTACCTGATTAGATGACAGCCACGACTTCCCGCCACATAACGCTCCGCCGTACGATCACCGCCACCCTCACCGGGCTTGTCGCGCTGATCGCACTGTGCGCGTGGAACGACCCGGCGGCGGCGGATTTCCGGCTCTGCAACAATACCTCGAGCCGGGTCGGCATCGCGCTCGGCTACAAAGACAATGAAGGCTGGGTGACAGAAGGCTGGTGGAACGTGTCGTCCCGCGCCTGCGAAACCCTGCTGCGTGGAACGCTTGTCGCACGATACTATTATATTTACGCCATCGACTATGACCGCGGCGGAGAGTGGTCGGGGCAGGCGTTCATGTGTTCGCGCGACAAGGAATTCACCATCAAAGGCACCGAAGACTGTCTGGCGCGCGGCTTCGACCGCACCGGATACTTCGAGGTCGATACCGGCGAACAACGCGCCTGGACTGTCCAACTCACTGAATCCAACGAACAGAACCCGCGCTCACCCGGCCTGCCCGGTATGCCGAACGCGCCGGGGGCTGCACAACCCGGCGCACTTCCCGGTGCAGCTCCTGGAAATCCTAAATGAGACGCCTGCGACGCATCAAGATTCTCGCCACCCTCGGACCAGCCTCTTCAGACAGCGCATCGATCCGCAAGCTGTTCGAGGCCGGGGCCGACGTGTTCCGCATCAACATGAGCCATACGCCGCATGACAAGATGCGCGAGATGGTGGCGACCATCCGCAACGTGGAGAGCAGCTACGGGCGGCCGATCGGCATCCTGATTGATCTTCAGGGACCGAAGCTGCGGCTGGGCAATTTCGAAAACGGCTTCGTGGAACTCAACAACGGCGCGATGTTCACGCTCGATGCCGATCCGACGCCGGGCGACAAAACCCGCGTCCACCTCCCCCACCCCGAAATCCTGAAAGCGCTTCGGCCGGGCCATGCGCTGTTGATTGACGACGGCAAGCTGCGCCTGATCGCCGAAGAGACCTCCCCTGAACACGCGCTGGTGCGCGTCGTGACTGGCGGAAAGATGTCCGATCGCAAGGGCGTCAGCCTGCCCGACACGGATCTGCCGGTGTCAGCGATGACGCCGAAGGACCGCGCCGATCTCGAAGCCGCGCTTGAAACCGGCGTCGACTGGGTCGCGCTGTCGTTCGTGCAGCGCGCCGACGACGTGATCGAGGCGAAGAAGCTGGTGCGCGGCCGCGCCGCCGTGATGTCGAAGATCGAGAAGCCGCAGGCGATCGAACGTCTTGCCGAAATCATGGAGGC
>CDFE01041956.1:0-13388 GCA_000826465.1 Acanthamoeba mauritaniensis | reverse complement strand
GGGTGGTGGGGAGGAGGAGAGCGCGGGTGGTGGTGGAGAGGGTGGAGAGGGTGGTGGTGTCGACGTCCCGTACAGTAGTAGTGGCGGTTGGTTGTACACAACCTTGTTCGATGCAGCGGTCGACCTCATGCCATCTGCTCTCGCCTTCTCTCCGCAGGTACAACGCCCATTGCGCAATGCGAGTTCCCTCCCATTCGCCCGCGGGCCTCTGACCTGTTTGTGTGTGTGCGGCGTGTGCGTTCTTTTTCTGTGCGGCAGCTGGACCAGTTTGCCTTGGCCAGCCAGGAGAGAGGCGTGGGGATCTATGCCTATCCCTCGTGTGCACTCGTCCACCAACTTGCGCTCTGCAACGTACGTCGACCATCATCCGCCAGCCGATTGGCTTTCTCGCTGCAGTGCAACTAAACAAGGCGCCCTGTGAAATCTAAATCTGAATAGAATGGATCTATGCGGAGGCCGGCCGTAGGCGGGCTTGCCGCCTTTTCGCTCTCTTCCTTGCACGCTTGGCGTCGGCGGTTGAAAGTGGCTCGGCCAAAAAAGAGCGCAGGCCACAGGATTTTTCGCTTCTGCCTTTCAACAGATCAATGTTGCCACAGTAGGTGCGTGCCTGCGCACTGCGTCGTACGCACACAATCGCGGACGCCAAAAAAAAGACAATTTGTTGTTGCGGTGAAATGTGGTCATTCTTGTACTTGCAGAACCAGCCACATACCCAATATCGCATTCACCCATCATGTCCCAAGAGACCAACATCAATACAAAGAGCGACAAGTCGAAGCCCATCATCGTCGCCGACGGGCCGATCCTGCGCTGTGGGTACTGCCGCGTGAGCGTGAGCGTGCCACTCCGCGCGTTTGCAAGGACCGTCCATCAGATACCCGCCTACGGCAACACGTACGAGGATGAAATTGTCTATGAGTGGGAGTGCCCTGGTTGCCAAAGAACCAACACCATCAGCGAGAGTACGTATTATAACTTGTAGGGGCCAACATAATATACCCTTGTGCCCAACATAGGCACGTTTTGAATTTTTTTTAGACGACAGTCAATTGCGATGGTGTGCTTACTGTTGGCCGACGCTCTGGGTTGTTTCCGTAAGATGTGCTTGACGAGAAAGCGTGTTTCCTTTCCCTCAAACTTGGGAAACCGAGTTCTTTGGGTGGGCCCTTTTGAGAATCTCTAGGGTTGAGGGTTGTTGATATCGTGGTATTTAGCGCCTCCGATGATGTGTCGTCATCGCCGGTGCACCGCGGCCTGCATTTAATTTCCAGTTGCAAAGGCAGGTGTTATTGCGTGTGCCCCCGACATATTTGGCTTAGTACTACTATTGCCGCCGTGAGTAGTCATGATAGTGGCGTGGACCGAATTTACCCACATCGAAACAGCTTTTGAACGTCGGCACACATAAACGCCCCCCAAACGGTACATTGGCACCGAGCTGGGCTGCATTTGCGCGGAGTAGGAACATTGCTCTCTCTCTCTCTCTCTCTCTACGGGTTCCAACTTTATCGGCTGTCTCAAAGTGCCGTACTTTTACACCAGCATGGCACAAAGTCGGACCCGCGCGCATCATCCCGATGACGCAGTCTCGCTCCAAAAACGCCCGCGCGTCGCCGCGCTGCCCACGACGATATCACCCGCACCGACAAACCCGTCGAAATGTTTCGCTGCTCTGACCACGGACATTGCCTACGCAATATTGCTCCTGCTACCTACGTCCACCGTGGCGCGCGTTTGTATGACGTGCCGCGCCGACGCAATTTTCATCACCAGCAACTTGCTCGCTGTGGCGCGGCCTCTACTTGCGCGATTATGGACCACCTAGACTCCACCAACTGGCGGTCGCCGCAATGGAACGCAGACCGAGCGCAGACATGTTGGATGTGCTGACACCAGACGAAATTGATGCCTACGGCGCGCCCGACTGGCAAACACTTTATCGCATGCGCACGCCGCTGCCCCTCACTGCCACGGACGCCATCGGCGAAAAGTGTTTCCCCGGAACCTATGCCATGCGTCTCTTTCGTGGTTCGTTTGGGTCCGACGGGCTCCCCCGTGGCTACGGCCTGCTCGTCGAGCACCGAGATGATCCTGACTGCGTGTCGGCGACGGTTGAGAGCTGGTGGAGCGCAGACCACGCTGATGCCGACGCCAATGCGCTGCCTGTCCCCTGCGCCTCGGTCGATCATGACGATACATTGACTGTTGGCCGAGCGCGAGGGCTCTTGTCTTACGACATGCTCGACGAGAGGGCTCGCTACATCCGGCCCGATTTCATACACCAATGAAATAGGCGCGTTACGACCTCTGTCACGTCGCGGCTGGTTCCTCACACGCGTGGAAGCCACGCACACGTTGCCATGTGCTTTAAAAAAACCTTGGTGGCATCTGAGCTACAAGCATGCCTGCTCCCGATTTGCATTCCGGATTGTGGAGAGGTGTGGCGCGGGCGCACGGCCAAGCGAGGCTTGCGCGGGGTGGAAATCGACTACGACGTGCGCCTTTTGGCGTGCAACCAAAGATCTGCAAATGCGCTCGCCGGGTAGGCCCTCTCGATTCGCGCCAGCGGCGACCAGCGCTTCTACCGACGCACCGCTCGGGGAAAGTGGGCAGGGCGTGGCACTTTGACGACTCTAGGTGGCGATACGCTCATCTACGCCGATTGGGACGAGACCTGGGGTCCCTGTGGAGTTGTTGTCGCGGTGGAACCGCGCGCCTTTGGACCCGGTGCTCGCATACGCTACTATGATGCGGGCGCAAACATGGTTTCGCCTACGCAGAGCGACGAGCGCGAGCCAGCTACTGTGCCTTATGAGCTGACGCACGGGAAAGGCGAGTCGTGCTTTGTCGATTATTATTGCCGTGTTGACTCGTGCGCCCATTTCAACACGAGCCTCGCGCAAGTCGTCGATCCGTTTTTGCTCTGGCTCCCCGAATGGGACAAAGAGCTGACTTCATGTCCGGGCGGCTTTGGCGCCTTTGTGCGCCAATGCGGCATCCCGGCAGGATCGCTCGTCGTTACGCCGGCCACAACACATCCTGCCACGCGCGAATATGACGGTAGTGACGACGACGACGTAATGATCGGCGAGGTGTTGTGGGACTTTGCACCCTGTCGGGCGCTCCTTAACGCTGCCGTGCCACAGACAAGGCCGCGCGCCAAGCTTGTCTACTTTGCCGCGGCGGCACAAGTGGATGTTTGGGTGGGCACGATTCAACTCGGCTGGCCGCTGGCTATGGCGTGAGAGCATGGTGAGAACTTTGACACAATGCAAACTCGGCCCGACGATGCGACCTAGGTGTATTGCCAACTTGGCCTGACGACACGAACCTGGCAAGGCACGACTCAACTGCCCGACGACGCAAACGCAAGCTTAGAGGTTGATGTGAGCGATCCAGGTTGGCGAGGACGAAAATGACACACCTCAACGTAAGAACAAACGGCGCCCGCAGTGGTTGCGGTCGCCCAGCAGATGCGCCCGAGAGAGCCCCAGATGTAAAAGCAGCGACAAGCAAATCACCGGGGCTCGCACGAGTTTGGTTTAGCCCGGCTCACTCGGCCAGCTGGACTTGTCAAGTCCAGCGCAAGCTCCAACACGAGCGTGATGCGAGCTTGTTTTGTCTTGCTGGTTCGCTCTTACGACACAAAACTGGCAGCGCAGAAGAGACACGCCTCGACAAGAGAGAGCGCAGGTCTGTGCCGCCACAGAGCAGTCTTGAGGACAGCGCGCGCGGTAAACGAGAGCTGTCGAGATAGCGTCGCCGTCCAATATAAAGTCGGCGCGACTCAAACTTGGTGCGATGCGAACGCAAACACAATGTAGCTTAGACTTGTTCTGGCTCGATTGGACATAGCTGTAACGCCAGCTCGTCGGCACTGATCCAAAGACACCTCGCCGCGCGCTGAACATAACGCCATGCCAAACGCGGCAACTTTACTACCACGGCGGCGCAAGCAAGCAAGTGCTCATAGACGATTCTATCGCGGTCCTATTTTGCATGCAATCGAGCGCGTCGTCGGTGGTCGACCGGCGCTGCTTCGGCGATCCGTCCTCGTAGCCGTGTTCCCGCGTAGCTGCGCGCCGCCGGAACGAGCGTGATCCGGCCGTTTCGCATGATGGGCCGATTGACCTCGCGCGCGCCATGCTTGTTATCCTTACGCAGTGCATTATAAACGTAATCGATCTTGCCCAGCACCTGTGGTGGCAGACTCCACAGCGTTCTGTTGTCGTCGGTGATCCGGGCGTGCACGTTGAACAGCATCTGGCGCTCGGCGGCGCCGAACACGTTGTCGCCGTCGTCGTTGGTCTTGCTGAAATACTTGCGGAGGAACTCCCATCCCTGCACCACGGCGAACACCAGCGTCCCGATGGATGCGAGCGCCGAGATGACCACGAGCGCCAACACCGTGTCTTCCGTGGCCATTCTTTTGTCGTTGTTTGTGTGCGGCCCCAATGCGCACTGCGATCGAGGAAGCACGCAGGCGCGCCTGGTTTTTATTACTGATATCGCACCGGCACGGGTACCAGCGGGTTGTTCTGGAAGGCTGCCAGCATGGACGCATCGGGCAGGGTGCTCGTCGACACGGTGCGTTCGTGCACGTCGTAGAGCGTGAGCGGCTCGGATCCGATGGGTGCCCAGCGCGACATGCCGGCGGCGCCCGCCTGCGTGAACTCCCAGTAGGTGTCGCGGTTTGTGTGGTCGAGGTAGCGCGGGTAGATGTTTTCGTCGGTGACGGTGCCGTGGGCGCGCACGCCGTTGCCCGGATGCGAGATGCCCTCGCGTCCGCAGAGCGATTTGATCATGTCGCCGCTGCTGGCCACCATCGCGGCCGAATACAGGGCCGGATCGCCGTACGCGCCGTTGCCCGGCGCGGCCACGGAATGGATGCCTCGGTGGTGAACGGCATGAGCACGTTGCGCACGGCGCCGCCGTTGGGATCGCCCGCGTGACCGCAGCCGGCGTAGGCGGTCTCGGTGGCCTGTTTGAGCGCGAAGGGGTTGAGAAAGACCTCGGTGTTAGTAGGCGTTGTGGCCGCGTTCGTTGTAGGCGCACGTCATGCCCGCCGGGAGGGCTTTTTCAGCCGCAAATAGTTTCGCGTTGCCGTCGGTGGTGAAGGGCATGAGCACGTTGTGGATGGCGGGCGAGTTGGTGAGCGCCATACCCTGACCGGCCGCGGTCACAACAGAAGCCGCCAGCAGCTTCTGCGTGTTGTCGTAGGTGAACACGTCGGTCATGTTGTGCGCGGCCGCGAGACTGCCCGTGGCGTCGGCGAAGGTGTTACCCAAGCTCTCGCTCCGGCCGTGAGCTCCTTCATCACCAGGATGCTGATGACGCTGTCGCGGCTCATGGCACCGGACCCCACCGACCGCACGCGGCTCGCCGGGGCGCCGTAGTGGTGGATGTTGACGCGGTCCTGGTAGGCGCGCAGGGTGAGCGCGTTACCGCACATCGCTTCCTTGGCTGCATACGCGCCGCAATCGGGTCGGTTGAACTGGAGCGGGTTGAAGATCTCGGCACGGCGATCGGCGTCGACGTTGCGTTCGCACGGCCTCCGAGTGCTGGAGCGCGGCGTGGGCGACACCCGAGGCCGCCCGCGAGATCTCGTGACGCAGCGGATCACGAGTCTCGCCGTGCACACGCGGACCCTTACTGATACCGGAGCTTCGCTCAGCCACGCGGTGTGCATCGCGAACCGACGCGTTGCGCGCCTCGGTGAAGAATCCAAACGGCGCCACGCGATCCGCGCTGCGTTGGTGGCCGGCGAGATCGGCGCCACCCTCGCGGTATTCGATCGGCACCGAGCGTTGGGGCGTGTAGATGAACGGCCGGAACGCCGACGTGATGCGCTCGTGTCCGTCGCTGAACATGTCACCGTTGGCGTATTCCTGACCCTCGTCGCTGCGTCGATAATGCGCTGCCCCGTGGATCATCTGCTCACGCGCCCGATCGCCAATGTCGAGCGTGACCGGACGATCGTGATTGCGTTGGGCCTCACCATAGACATCCTCCCACGAGTTGGTGGTCTTCTCTGGACGAAACAGTTTTGGATCCAGCGGTTCCGGATAGAGCGGGATGTAGGCACCGCCGCGGCGCAAGGTCGGTCCCATCTCGGGCGGGAATTCGTCCCACAGCGCGCCGGCCCTCGCTTGGTGCGCGGAGATCAGCGGCGCGGATCCTCGTCGAACGTGATCAGGGGAGTCGCTTCGTCGGCCGCGTATTGCTGCTGCTCGCCATCCGGGCGTGATCGGTTGCGGTACAGATCCTCGCTCCAGGTATGATCGATGTAGTTGCGCGGCACCACGCGTTCGTTGAAAACGTCGAACGCCGATGCCCCGGATCCGGTGTCAAAAAGATCGGACATGGTTCAGTTGACTAAATGGACACCTGCTACCGTGCGCGGAGATTGGCATCGAACCCTACAGTGAGTGCCTTGGCAAGCGAACGCACCTGACCCACCTCACGACCTCACATGCGCCTGCTCAATCCTTGCTTCCTCGTTTCGCCCATGGCGTGCAGGTGCACTACTTCGCCTTTGTCGCTGTCCTTTTGTTGTTAACGAAGAAAAGCATGATTCATACCTTAGTGAGCTGGTTGGTGGGTTCGTTGGCGAAGCGGCTGGTCTTGGCGGTAGTCGGCTTCTGTTGGCACCACTTCGATTGCATCTGGAAGGGATTTGCCTTTGCCTTTTTCCTGGCTGTCTACTCCCTCACTCTGCGCCCCTGGTTCTTTGTTTTGTGGGGGTGCATGGTTCTGATGTGTTATGTTCTCAAAAATCAAAAGGGTACTCAACCATCATCTCCATTCTGTTCCACTTTAAAGGTTAATTAACCTTTGGCCAGTTACCACGTGGTCTGTAGTTTCGCTCCCTGCAGAAATCGGTCGCGTCCGGGTACAAATCAAGTGGATTGGTCCCTACGTACAGGTGCTGTTCGGACACCCGCGATGTGTTCGATGCCACCTGCTACTTTTCGAGAGAAACAGCGTCCGAATACGCCTTCGCCATCAACCACTGTCAACAGTGCGGCCTGTTTACGCCGGGGGCGTGGGTACGAGGCGCTGACGAGGATCTGTGGCAAGCGATCGAACGTATCGAGCCCGACGAAGAGCCCCACTCAACCTCTCGCGCGCTAGCCACCAAGACCATCGGGCTTGCCACAGCCGAATCTCAGATCGACATTCTACTCAGTCCCGGCCGGCGCTGTATTGTCTTTAAAGAAGCAGAAAGAGCTGAAGCGGTAAACAGCAGTTCAACCAGTTCGGGCGCCTCTGGCGCACGTTCAAAAGCCAATATTTGTGCCCAGTAAAGAGTGTCATTTTAATCCAACGTGAGAATGGCCCATTTTAATCCAACGTGAGAATGGCAAAAAAAAAGAGCCGTTGTGCGCCGCGTAGAGCTCCTTGTGCTCGCGACATCCTTCTACCCACAAAGATCAACTTAAAAAAAATTATTTCGTATTTCTTTTTCGGTTTTTTCATTTCTACCCTCCCCTTCCGGCATCCAAGAGCCCAAGAACTGACTGTTCCGAACCATACTCGAGTGCTACCCTTTTGAGGCGTACTATGACAGATGGGCCTCCCTCAAAACTACAATCAACCAGTGCTGGAACTTCAAGGCCATCTCAGAGGACGAGAACCAGACGAAAGCTATTGTCGAGACCCGTCTTATACGGCTCCTCAAGAGAGACCCACCGCAATGGCCACAAATACGACAAGATAAGGAGATCGAAAATCTCGTGCGCAAGATCCATGCGACACTGGTCGAGGTATACCAGCCTCGTTCAACGGAGGTCAGTGATTTGGCGACGCTATCTAACTAACTCTGTGTCTTCTCATGACAAATTAGACTCAGGCCGATGGAACCAAGACTCTCTGGCGACAAGCATTGGAGGTCCGCGATGCGCTCGACCGCTTCTTCATCAACGCCATTCCCGGATTGGACCCGATCGAGTGGAAAGACTGCGAAAAGAACCGGAGAAAATGTCTGTGTCGCGTATGCGAGTGCTGTCGCGAGGAGTCACGGGAATGGCGAGGCGAAAACTACCTCCTCTACCAGAGCGTCATCGACAACACTGACCTACGCGTGATGATCCAGAAGCACATGCGACGCGCGTTAATTGCCTCCGCCTTTCCAGGGAAACGTGACGACGAAGTGACGGAACTGTGCGCGAGGTGCGACGAGGCGAAGATAACGGATGTGTGGGATCTCATCCGCGGATACACGAGGGTGTTCGAAGACGAGCAGCAACAACGAATCATGCGCGCCATGATCCGTCGCCATCTCCATGCTGCAGTCAATCGCGAGGCGAACAAGCAGCGTCTCGACTCGACGACTGCAAGCGAGATCAAAGCGTTCCGTCCCTACGTAAACGAGAACCTCCAGGAGAGGATCGATTCCTACGTGCTGGCTGCTGAGCTTCACCGAGACATGAGGGAGCATTTGATCAGCTCTGTACCGGGTATGTGGCATGTCCCCTAATGCAGTGCATAAAATAGACTTGTTTGCTAACAAGTGCCCGCCCAGCCGCCTCAAAGCTGGCGAAACTGTTGTCGGAGAACGTCAAAGCGACGGTAGCCCATACCCTTAGGGCGAAGCAGTTGATGGAAGATGCCCAGTACGACGAGTACAACAAGGCTTGTGTGAAAGTGTACACAGCTAGAGACATGATCAGAGATCTCACTGTGGATGCACAACAGAGGATGAAAGCGGGTGCGTCATTCTCGTACTCGGTGCATAGCCTCTTTGTTCATGTTTTTTGGATGCTGAACAAGATGTGTGAGTACAGACCGAAAGGCTACCGACCAAAAAGCAGAGAATCGAAATACAGGCCAAACAACGCTGACGGGGTTCTTCAAGAGAACGGCGGCGATTCCTCCAGCCCAAACGGCACATCAACCATCGACCCCGCCACGACCCCACGGTGATGGTAAGGGCCTAACCCCTAAGTAGAGTTGCAGTGACTAAACCCAACAAACAATGGCAGACCAAGCATCTCCGAAGAGATCATCCCCCATTACCAAAGACTCGACGTCCCCACAAAAGAAGAGCAGGACTGATGTGACAGACGTGCGCCAACCTACGACTACGACTGCGACAATGGCAGTGACGACGACGACGACGACGGCGACGACGGCGGCAGCAGCAACATCTATTCCGAAGACCACAAATGCTAGAGGAAACCGAGGAGGTCAAGGAAGACGAGGAGGTCGAGCCAGAGGAAAACGGACAAACACACAAACCCCCTCCACCAACCCCAAAGGACGCAAGTAAAAAATGCAAATGTCTTGTAGGCGTCTCCCCTTCAGTGACAGCAGCTTTGGGGAGTGTGGAGCTTTGGGGAGTGTGGAGCTTGAGCGCCCACTCGCGAAAGTGCTCACGAGGTTCAGCCGCCACGACGAGCAGACGGATTATTCCGGCTGGTGCAGGGCCAGCTCGAGGATGCGATGCAGGACGTCTGAAGGAAAGATGGTTCGTCCGAGCAAATGCGCTTCTTGCTGCAGGCGTCCAGTGAATGCACGACGGCGTCTGGGATCAACGGGGCGATTCTCTTTTCGTATCCTCGCATGCGATGACCGACTACATGACCAGCGTGCAGCGCCATGGCATCACGCCGATGCATCGCGCCATCCTTGTTCGGTGGCTGAGCGAGGTGCGTAGCGAGTATCACCTGACGCCCGAAACGATCTTCACGGCCGTGCACATGATCGGTATGACAGGTACCTGTCACGGAAATCGCTACCCGTGCGGCACCAGTTTCCAATCACCGCGATGCTGCTGTCGGACAAGTTTCACAATGACACATCGGCCTTCAACGTCCACGAGGCCGTTTACATATCCGCATACCTTTACGTGCCGTGCGCTGGGCCGTGAACAATGCGCGCGCTCGCACCATTGCCCTGGAGGTGTTTGCTGTTGCGAGCAAGTATAACATAAACATGCGCTAAAACACAACGGTCGAGATCCTGTGGTGCTCACAGCCTGCCAGAGCACATGCGAGAAAGTCGTCGACGTCAAAAGATGCCACGATGCGATCAAGGCAACCGACGTAACCACATTGCGCCGCGTGCTTGATGAAATAAGAGCGATTCGCGGGCCATGACTCGGCAACACGCGCGACGACGCTTGCAGAGCGCGGCGGAAGAAAAGCAAAGATGGACATCTGGCGCATTTCGACGTAGCGCAGCGCGATGGATGCGACGGCGGCGTCCAAATCGGACCACCACCACCACTTGTCACGCGTCGTCGTTTGGTGGCAAACCGACGCCCAGTATTAATAACGTCTCGGCCATGGCAGGATCATGCCGCGCCCAGTCAAGAGACGCACGCGCGGCGACGTCATAGCCTTGCAGTGCCCGAAGAGCCTCTGCCAACACAGAGAGCTCGCCCGAAATGACGGCACACTCGATCAGAAAGTTATGAGAACGTTCGAGCTTGGTTGAACATATGCGTCGCTGGAGTCCCGCGGCCTTTTCCTCTCGCGTTCTGGCCTCTGCGTAGAGTACCACGCGCGGCCACACGACGGCGATGGCATGGCGAAGCAAAGTCGGCAGACCCGATGCGACTAACACGGCAAGCGCTCCCCTGTCATTTAGCTGATAGGGAACATAAAGTGCACGCGGTTGCTTACTATAAAATTCGGGGCGCATACGCGCGAGGCGTATGAGGGCGGACGCGCAGACAACTGTGCCACGCAATAGTGCGCGCTGATTGCAGCCGCGCGTGTCCGCTTGGGGCTGGCGCAAAACGGGACCGCGATAGAACCGTCCACAGCTGTTGTCGATTTTGTACGGCCGTCCATCAATGTCGAAGCGAATGTGCCCGACGTCGGGCGCGTCGGTGTATGCCGCGTCGAGCACGTCACGCCATGCGCGACATACGGGCCGCGCTAGGAAGCGCCGCCACGGCGCGAGACCTGGTTTGCCCGCGAGCACCTCGGCGAGCACCTCGCCGGGTAGCGCGCTGATATGCGTGGAGTAAAGCATGGTGTTGGCTTGTCTGTGGTTCATTGCATATTGACGATATAAACATGCGGAAGACCCTGGTGGTCGGCATCGTGCTGCGGAATGCCGGGAAAAAAAGGAACTTGCACGTTAGCCTTCGGCGGCTGTTTTTGTTTGTTATCGCCATGGAGCGATGCTTATACCGCGAGGGCCAGCCAAACACCGCCGCCAAAGATCGATCGCCGAGCAAGGCAGGCGCCCCAGAATAAAGGCGCCACCATTATCGTAGCACGTCTATTCGCGCGCACGCCAGAACAGCTAGGATGGCACCGTGCCAGCATGGAGCATTGGCGCGGCTTGGTCAGCCGAATTAACCAAGCACGGAGCGCGTCAAACGAGGCCGCTGCTGAGCGGGCAGTTACAGGAACAAACATAATCAGGCTGGTACCAAGCTGAAACGCGCGCTGGCGGCTGGCATACCGTTCTAGTGACCAACGACACGGCTGCACACAAAGACGCCAGCTCACAGCCGATCATTGCGCGCGACCCAGTTTTTTGCAGTGCGCGAGCGTCTTTTGCACAGTGCCAAAGGCAAAAGAAATCCTGCCAGACTGACAATGGTGAGAGGCGTGTATTGGCTGCAGTTGCACCAGTAGTGCCAGTACACAATACATCCAAGGTTTTATCGCGCGGGCATCGGCCCATGTATTACTCTAAAAATGAAAGCAAAGGGATTCTCGCGTCCGTGTTCCCACGGGCAGGGCTGAGGCGCCGCCGTCTTTTCATTGTGGGTTCTCTTCGTTGGTCATAGCGCAACAAGACACTAGCGCGACCGGGTTTGTCTCATCGACTCGGCCATCGAGTATAATTCCGACGAGCACTGCGGGGGAGATTCGCCGCAGGCAACAGCCTTCGCTAACGAGCTCGTGCGCGACGAGGTAAAGTCGCGCGATGTGTTGGTGGGCATTGTACTCGTCACTGCCTCCGAAGTCGACGTGAGCAGCGGCGGCACATAACAAGGTACTGATGCATTCTCTAGGCAGTGCGTTGCGAGGCAGCTCCAGCGACGAGCTTGCCCACGCGAGGGCGGCGAGGCGCACGAGAGAGCCGTCATTGGCGTGGCGGTGGCGCTCTTGGAGCTCGCGCAGGTATCGTCCTCCGCCCCGCGTCAGGACGTAATGCAGCTGCCACGCGAGCGCAGTACACCACGGCATGAGATCGCGCCTGGTGTTGCGTTGCAGGTCTTGCACAATGTCAAAGGGTTCGATGACCGTCGACCCTGCGGCGAGTGAGATGATGGCGGCTGCGGCTCGCGCATGGAGTGCATGCACGGCAGTCTTTTCGGCATGGGGCAAAGACAAAGCCGACGCGACATCTACCCGCCGACGTACGCCGCCCGGGAGTATGATGAACGTGTCCATTTGCGCATTCATCCATTTATACGGGACGCGGTCGGCGATGACGAGCACATCCGACATCACCATGCGCGCCTACATTACCAAGCTGCGTACGGCCGTGTCCCATACACAGTCATGTCGATCGCCGTCGAATTGGACAACATACAACACTCGGGGTTCGTCAGGCCAAGGACTATTCCCAGCATATGCATATTGGACAGGCCAAGATCGACGAGAAGCGTCGTGCTCGACACACGAAGGCGGCGCGCACCGAGCGATGGCGTTTGCCACTGCCGACCCTTTGTCGGCATGCCATGAAATAGTCATAATAACCTGGTAGGGTTGGCTCAAGCGCGCTGCAAGGCGGTCGAGCGCGTTTTCTATGGCGCCTGCACGTGTCTGGTCGTCGCCGCCGACAATCAGCCAGTTGCGTCCGCAAAAACGCGAGCCTGGCGCGCTTTTGTTGGTATAGCGTGGCCAGACGCGGCCGGGATGGTACACACGCATCATCTCCTCGGGGTCGGCCGGCCACCTCGCGTCGACGTCAATGCCGGCAGGGTCAACAACACACTGCTCAAACACGAGCCGGTCACTTGCGCGAGAGACAACCGGTGTGATGCTGTCGAGCGTGCAGGCAGCTTCGAGAGCTCTGAAGGCGTTCTCGGTTTGCATGTATGGGCGCGCAATGCGATCGAAGCTGTGGTCGCTGCCGACATCTCTTGCTTTATCTTTCTGAATCCCTTGTCAGCTTGGCTTATTGGTCGCTGAGTTACAACAACTCAATAAGCTCTAGTTTTTAGATAGGATCTGCAAGACGTCGCGTTGAATTGCGAACCGTTGACGTGGCAAGCTCTACCTCTAGGCATAGCGTGCGTCGCATTCCCAGGTACACCTACGGGCGCATCGTTTGGCATGTGCTGTTAAGCAGTACCGGCAGCGTGCTTTTCATGATTTAGTGTTTCCTATTTTGTACAATAAGCAGCAAAGTGTTACGGACCGACTTTCGGCCGCGACTACTCAGGGCGGGATTCGTACCCGCCGCACGACCAA
>CDFE01041877.1:0-13173 GCA_000826465.1 Acanthamoeba mauritaniensis | reverse complement strand
AAATTTCGTGCCCAATCGGACTTGGGCGTCCGCAGAAGGGCGGTCGCACGCGAGTGGTCGAACAAACTTTTTCAAAGCGTTGACCCAATCCGCTTTCAAACGCTACGGGTCGTGGCTTTGTGCCTGATGAAGGGCTTGTCGTTCTCCCACTCCCTTCGCCGAACACCGAGCCCACCCAGGCGATCTTTTTTGGCCCCATGGTGAACCGGGAGGCTGATGAAGGAGTGCTTGTGAATTCATTCCAACCAACCACCAACAACTACCTGACCGCGGCCGTGGGGGTGATGAGGATGCAGTCTTCGGACTCTTCGACGACTGTCTGGGTGCCGTCGTGCTCCAGGTCGGTGGTGATGGTGTCGTCGCCGCCGGCGGTGTTGTTGTTGTTGAGGAGAATGTTGCCATCGGCATCCCTGCGCCCTCGCTCGACGGCCTCGCCGCGCTTGCGCATGATCTCCTCGATGTTCTTGTCCTCGCCGAACCAGCCCAGGTTGTCCGAGATGAGGTGGAGGCTCTCGCACCCGCCGCAGCGGATGATGACCACGCCCTTCTCGTAGGCCACCCGACTGAACTGCTTCGTACTGCGCAGCTCGCACACGCCGCATGTGTAGTGCAGCTCGAGCTTGGGCTGTATGCGGCCGATGTTCAGGGTCGTTGTGGTCGTCGGCGTAGCGGCCGACTCAGCGCTGGTCTCCTTGGCCTCGGCGCTGTCTGTCGTGGAGGCATCGGCAGAGGCGGCCTCCACCATGGTGCTCGACTTGGCGCTGCGCTGCGGCGCGGAAGAGAAGTGGAGCGATCGGGCGCTGACGCGAAGGAAGGAGGAGGGCGGCCATGATGGTCGTGGCATACCAGCAGCACGACTGTGCAGTGGCGAAGCTGATACGCGAGAGGCCAAAGCGGACTGGCGAAGGCCCATAACTGCTGAACTTGGCACCGAGCGCGCCAGCAGGGCCAGCTCCCCCTTTGCAACTGTTGCCACACTACCTGCTCATCAGAATTGATGTCAATTGAGCGGAAGAAGAAGAGGAAATTTGCAATTCACACATAACAAAGAGAAGGGAAGGAGGAAGGAGGTACGTCGCATCACTATAAAGTGGCGTGGGTGCTGCTTGCGATCCTCCGGCGTGAGATTGAGATCGTAGGAGGGAACGATTCCTCGAAATTGAAGCGAGACAAGAGAACTCAAAGAAATGGCAACTGAAAAACAAGATTAAATCGAAAAAGAGCAGAAAGGGCTTTCTGTTGGCCAGATCATGCGATGGAGGCTCCCGAGCACTGGCGACCGCGAGCGAAGTACATTAATCTCTACCTGAACGAAGAACGCTCGACGGCAGATGGTGCCGCCGATCACGCAGACAAAGAGGCAGATGGCAGACTCGATTTGCACGCCTTCATCGAGCGCAAGCTGAGGGAGGGACTCGTGCTGAAGGACCCCTCAGCTCGCAAGGAGGCGCGGCTGTGGCTGGGTGCCACCCTGGGCCTGCTCGATGCCGACGACCCGCGCCTCAAGCACCGCTACTTCCTCCCCTTCCTGCGCAGCGGCAGTCCCGAGCACCGCGAGTGCGTTACTCCTCTGACCACGACGGCTTCACCTTGCTTGCTCCATGCCCCCGCCTTGAGCTCACCCCACGCTTGCGCGCTGCAGGTTCCTGCACAGTGCGGTGCTGCTGGTGTGCCAGACGTGGCCGGCCGTGTTCGGCCGCGTGCTGAAGCACGACGCTGACCTCTTCCGTCGCTTCTTTCGAGGGCAAGACGCCGCAAGTCGAAGCCCACCACCTTCGCCCACACCTTCACCACCACCACCACAACGGCGCGGGCGCTCCCGATCGCGTTCGCGCTCGTTCTCGCCCTACGTTCGCAATCGCTCGCGTTCGCGCTCCTGGTCTCGAGAACGTTCGCGATCACGTTCGAGACACCGCTCGCGGTCGCGCTCATTCTCACCCTACGCTCGTAATCGCTCGCGGTCGCGCTCTCCACCGCTCACTCGCAAGCGTTCTCGCTCTCGTTCGCGCTCACCGCAGCGTCGTGTCCGTTCGCGATCGCGCTCTCCCTCGCCACGCTCTCGCCGTTCTGCCGCCGCGCGTGCCCGTTCTCGAAAGCTGATCGCCGAGTGGTTCGACCACTTCTCCTACACCGATCGGCCGCAGAAGGGCGCGGCGGCGCTCGAGCACTACTGCCTCGCCGAGCGCGACCACGTGTGGAACAAGCTCGTGTGGCGCACGGGCATCCCCGTCTCCCCCGTCATCGCCGTGCAGGTGCGCATGTACTCCATTCTCCTCCCGTTTATACTCACCGACCAACTGATTGCCTCACGTTTCAACTCAGACTCGCACGCGGTTGGCGGAACTGGATCCTGTGGGATCTGTACGGGCCATGCTAGCTAGGGAGCCGGCCTTCTTCGCCAGCGAGCCGTTCCAGCGCAGCGTCGAGGACGGCGGGTTTCTGAGCCTCGACTACGACTACTTTGCCACGTTCATCGAAGAGTCGATCCGCTCCACCGCCACCTTCGCCGGTGGCCACGGGAGGCAGACACGGGAGGAGCACGACCAAGCAATGGAACTCCGAGTCGCGCTCGAGGACTTCGTGGGCGGCGAGCCCCTGCAGAAGCTGTGCGACCACTTCCTGCCCTACCTGCATGACGACTCGCTGTTCGATCTCGTGCGGGACGTGCGAGACCACCACCGCCACCGACGACGGCGGCACGACAGCAGCAGATTCGGAGATGGCCACGACGAGGATCTGCTGCAGAGCGAGCTCGCCCAGTTCGTCATAGTGGAGTGTAGGTGGAGAGAGCTGGACGATTTGCTGTTGGCCAACGCGATGGCCTTCTTCGCCGGGCGGCTGGTCAAGCATCTCACCTCGGGCGACGAAGGCGAGGAGCTGGGCGACTCCATCCTGGCCCACCTCGAGAAGCAACAGCTCACCCTCGCCTCGCGCGACGAGAAGGTCAACGATGCCCGCGGCCACTGGGCTCTCCGGCGCCGCCTGTGTAAGCGCCTGCCCGAACGATACCGCGACGACGACGACAGAAGAAGGGAGAGGAGAAGGGAAGACGATGAAGCCGACGTGCGACGACGGCAGTGCCGGTTCATCTGCGCGGAGGCGTTCCTGCTGCACTATCGGCTGGCGCTGGACTTCGTGGACGAAAGGTCGTTGAAGAAGATCATGACCAACGAGGGCATCGCCTTCCGGCCTGTTTACGTAATAACCGAAAGGAAGAGACGAAAGGGCAAGGGCAAGAAGAAGGAGAAGACGAAGAAGAAACTCATCGGCTGGCGATTCCCTTCTGCCTCGTCCACCAACGCCACCGCAGACGAGGAGAAGAAGAGGAAGAGAAGCGACAGCGATGTAGGAGGAGACGCTGACAACGGCGACGAGATGGCGGATGGGCTCACCTACGGCGTGCCAGACACACCGGGCTACATCGTGGGCCGATTCACACGCAGCGCTCTGCAAGGCTTTCGCACGAACCCACGCGGTTAGTGACGCGTCAACGCACCAACAAAACACAGAATCACGACATCACCTTACGGTGCCCTCATCATCGAACAAGGAACGCCACGAACAGGACAGCTTTCGTACTACCACAGGCAAGCTAGCAGGCCCAGCCCACGAGAAGTCGAGGCGGCTGCGTGTGCGCTGTTGCGCGTGACACGAGCTCTCCCGATTTCCTTCATGTTTCTTTTTCATTTTCCTTTGCGTGCATCGGGACTTTCGGGGTTGTTGTAGACGCCGCACGCGCCACTTTGTGCTCGTCGGGCGGGCGCGTTGCTAGTTTGAAGTTCCAACCAAGGTGAGGCGCCTGGTGCGATTGAACAAGTGTCGATTTCTTTCCTGCGTGAGATGAGCACAACCGCGACAGCATCCATCCCGGTGCCGGTAGAGCAATCGCCCGCAACTTTGGACAAGATCAAGGGCAATATCGCAAATGAAATCGCCAGGGTACCTCTCCCTGCCAAGTGCGCCGCATGAAGGACGCGAGAACGGCTCTGCTGGGAGCACATGCCCCAATCACACAAACAAAATCTTAATCTTTCAACTTCCTCAGCGTGAGATTCAGCAGAGGCCCTCCCTCATGAATGCAGCGGTGAGCTTCAGCATCGGCGCGGCCGCCAGCGCGATCAGCGCCACCGCTGTCTACCCCATCGATTTGGTCAAGACCAGGCTCCAAAACCAGAGGTTCGTCTGACTTCATCGGTCTCTTCTCTTCTTTCTTGCCTTAGTGGCGTGGCTCCCTTTGATCCATTCTCCTCTTCTAGAACGTTGGTGGGTCAGCGCGGCATGTCGATGTGGGGCTGCCTCACGAGCGTGGTCCGCCACGAGGGGCCATTCGGGCTCTACAAGGGTCTCATCCCCCAGCTCGTCGGCCAGGTGCCCGAGAAGGCCATCCGGCTGTTCATCGTCGACCGCATTCGCAGTCTGTCGGCCACCGACGGCGTCAACTACTCGATCGAGCTGTTGGCTGGTCTCGCCGCCGGTGCCAACCAGGTGCTCATCACCAACCCCGCCGAGATCGTCAAGGTGCGCATGCAGGTGCAGGGCCAGGAGTACGCCAAGAAGAAGGCTGATGCTGGTACCGTGTGCCCATCAACTCATACGACACTCCAGCGCCGTCGTGTGGCCTGATCTTGCTGCTTTTGTGGTGGTGTTGATGGTGGTGCGCTCAATCAGCTGCCACCACCGCGAAGCCCAAGGGCGCGATGAGCATCCTGCGCGAGCTCGGACTTAAGGGAATGTACAAGGGCGCGTCTGCGTGCTTCCTGCGCGATGTTCCGTTCTCGGGTACGTTTTGGCAACACCCGCGATCCACATGCGCCACAACTGACCGCCCCGGATCGCACAACGAGCAGGCATCTATTTCGGCAGCTACGCCTGGCTGAAGGAGCAGCTGCGCACGGGCAACGAGCCGCTACACTCCATCGAGCTCTTCTTCTGCGCCTCGCTTGCCGGTTCGTGCCTTGGTGGCAGTGCACGTGCGTGTTTACGGTGCTGACCCACATGTGCACGGGTGAGTGCAGGTGTTGCCGCGGCTTCGTTGACCACTCCGGCCGACGTGCTCAAGACGCGAATGCAAGTGGAGGCCAAGAAGGGCGAAGGCTACGCCAACCTGAGAGACTGCTTCCGCAGGGTGACCACCACCGAGGGCTACAAGGCCCTGTGGAAGGGCGTGGTGCCCCGCGTGCTTCGCTCGTCGCCGCAGTACGGCGTCATGCTGTTCTCCTACGAGCTGCTGCAGCGCCTGTTCAACGACGATGTCCAGAGCTCCATCAGCATGGACGTGCTCGAGGACAAGAAGTGGGTCAAGATGCTCCTGCTCGAGGACAAGATGGGCATCCTGCTCGAGAACAGCTGGGGTAAGTACCACTCACCTCACCACCGGTCTCCAGGCGCCACCCGCTCCCTCGGCCACAACTCTGATCATTTTCCTGCCCAATCACTGCAGAGCCCCCCACGTCGTTCACGCGGTTCAAGGGCGGATTCAAGCACATCAGCGTGGGAGGTAGCACGTCGGTCTGGGCCATCTCCCGAGGCGACGAGATCTACCGTTGGAAGGAGAACCAATGGTACGAACCCCGCAACTCTTCTCCTTCTTTGCTCTCGTGTTTATGTGGTGATCGTTTCCTCACCCGACGCTCGTCAGGGAGAAGACGACGGGCGCCAAATTGAAACAGCTCTCTGCTGCCGAGGATGGTGCTGTCTGGGGTGTCAACAACAATGGAGAGGTATTCCTTGCACTCTCGTAAAGCTGATAGGCTCGGTTGTAGCGCGACAATTTACTGACATCAACCCTTGGGCGATAGGTCTACCGATGGGACGGCGACCAGCAAACGTGGCAGAGCATTCCTTCGCCGTTCTCCGTGCTCCACGTCGCCGTGGGAAGCGATCGAGAAGTGTGGGCCGTGATCGACGACGAGAAAGAGGCCGCGTCTGCGCCCAAGCAATCCAATATCGCCACGTGGGACGGCAAGGCCTGGATTAGAATTCCGGGTATGTTGCATAACCACATCGCCGTGCCACTGGGACCGTGGGCTAAGTGCTGCATATTATTACTACAGGATCTGAGCAGATGAAGCTCGTGTCTTGCGGAGCCGACGGCACTCTGTGGGCCATCAACAGCGAGAGGTTCACCTTCCGTCTCGATCGGGAATCGCTCAAGTGGGAGCAGATGCCCGGCTCCTTCAAGCAGGTACGCGCTCCACTGCCCTGAATCACAGACACGCGCCCGCCCATGATGTGCCGACACGCTGATTTGACGTCCGCTATTGTGCGCGTGCAGGTGTCCGTGGGCAGCAAGAAGCACGTGTGGGGCGTAGACAGCAAGGACTGCATCTACAAGTGGAAGAAGGGGACGTGGCAGGTACGCAGACAGTCATGTTGCGAACTCGCATGATGCAGTGTGGCTGCACACTCCGTTCTCACATATCTGGAAATGTACAGAGGGTCACGATGGCAGACGTACCACAGCACATCTCGGTAGCCTCGGACGGCAGCATCGTGGCGATGGACAAGGACACCAACGGCGTGGTGAACATGAAGAAGCTTGTGCTTCCCGTCGAAGACAAGGAAGGCGAAGTGCACTAAGCCGACACCGCGTGCAAGCACACCGGCCCACATTATCACAGTTTTCTATGCAGCATACACCACCCTATCAATCAACACACCACACCCTACAAACGACATTGTACAGCTTGCGTGGTGTAGTCAGTGCCACCCCATTTTACTTGCAAAGACCCAAGTCCCGAACTCTTGTCCTAAATCTTCGGGAATATTTATGACAAGAGTTCAGTGATTGTTGCCAAACTGTTTACAGGTCGTCTATGTCGCAGTACTTCTTCACTCTGAACACCTTCTCGCCAATGCGGAGGTCCACGCTGTCACCAACCTGGAGATCAGTGAAGGTTCTGGCCAGCGTGTCCATGTCAGCGTCGTCGATGAGCTCCGCCTTGCAAACTTCTCAGAAGCCGACTTCATCACTGGTGATCAGCCAGTTGAAGGGTCAGTTGGAGAAGGTCTTGGGTAGAAAGTCGCAGGCTGCGCTGTCCAGCAGGAGCCTTGCCAAAGCCAGAGGCGCATCAGTGGGGTTTCTTCCCTTTCTCCCCAAGACCAGCACAGTGACGCAATTGATGAACATGGGGAAAGGCAGTGGGCAACACACATCAAGAATGAATTTGCTGAGGAAGTGGCACATGTGCCCATTGCCATTGACAAAGGGGTGGATGTCAACAAAGTGGTACTGTGCAAAAGTGGCAAGGGCAAAGGTATAGAGTAGCTGGTAGGTCCTACACATCCTATGAACTACCAACTATTGAGGCTATGGCCAGGTACATATTGCTCATTAACACCACCAGAGCTATGCAGCAAACATGGCACTTGCAGTGAGCAAGGTGCATGTGGGAGCTGTACCATCCCCTAGCCTCTCTGACAATGAAGGCCCATGTAGATATCAAGGAGAGCAAGTGGCTTTCACAAGCAAGGACCTTCAGAGACACATTCATCAGAGCCTACTCGCTGGAGCAGGTGACAATGTACATGCACATCGTCATCTATCATTTTGGCTTCTTCCTGAATTGATATGGAGGAATTGAAAAGTTTGTCAACTACGTGTTAGAGGGGAAGCATTGAGTCACCAAGTGGATTCTGGTGTATGGAACATCAGGCCTTGGAGAAGGGAGGCAAACCCAAGGGAGCCAAGCAACAGCTGCAAGCCCTCCTCTGTGATGAAGTGCATGTGACCAAGAGGCAATGGCTGGTGGCAGGAAAACCTAAGAGCTGGGCCAAGAAGAGTCTTTCAGTGGATTCAAATGTGGTGCAGTTTGTAATATTAAGCACACACATGTGAAAAGTAAATCCAGGTGGTACTATACAATATGTGCCAAACAATACTGTTGTGAGCGCAGTGGTGGTGTACAATTGTCATGTATGTAGAGGAGCATGTTGGCATTGGTGGACTGTGGGTAGGTGGTGATGGGCTTGCCCAGGGCGTTGCACCACATGTGACCGCCAAAGCTGCCCTTGAACATGTCCTTCTTGTGCGCCTTGGTCACTTGCTTGTCATTGAACCACTGTGAGGGAGTCAGAAGACAACCCACCTACACTTCTCCCCCCCCCACAGCACTGGAGTGCTGCTGGGTGGTGTATGCATAGAGGTGGTAGAGGGGCTTTATCTCATGTTAATGTTGGTGGCCATGTACTTGCACATGTTGAGCATGCTGTCAGTCTTGGTTTGGTGGTTGCATGTGGTGTGACGTTGCAGCACATCCCACACACTGAAGAAGGAGGGTAGAGTCAAAGAGTCTTTTAAGATCTCTATTTGAGATTGTCCACAAAGTACCATTATCAAGGCCAATGTGCTCCTTCTTGATCTTGCTTTCAAACAACTGTGGGGTATCCTGGCAACGTTGTGACATGAGTGGTTAACCTGGCAATCACACCAGTAGTGCTCCAAACACAAAGATGACTGTCAAACACAGAGACAGCCAACAGGGCAACAACACTCAACTCGCAGCCAATAACCTCTGGCCAGATGAAATGTGAGTCACAGTCATTGAGGGGTGATTTTGACTAAAAAAATGAAATTAAGTGCAAATCATGATTTTAAAAAAAATTGCATCATCAGAAATGGATTTATTGTTGTTGTTTTCTTTCAAAACAGTATTGTGAAAGTATAATTGCCAGCAATGCAAGGTGGAGAAGCCTAATTTTTTTACAAACAAGAGAGACTATGTCCAAAAACAGATGATTGAAGTCTGGTGGGCTGTTACCCCTGATTCACCTTGTTTATATCTTCAAGAAGAGGCACATGTGTTGCACCTTGACAAGGTGAGCAGGTTTTGCTGGGGTTGGTGAAATTGTCATGTGCGTACACGACCATTTAGTGACGAAAAATTAGTGAAAACTCCCCCAAATCTCCTTTTTGTCCATTCAAAATTGCCGCATACGTAAGAGCCGATTTTTGCAACAAGGCATGGGGCGGTCCCTGTTGGTGTCCACTCCAGGAGGATCTTTGTTCCCAAGCTGTCAACCTGGCACCACAGGAAAAACTTGCCCCCACAGAGGCATGGTTTCACCCCTTGTGGTGCCTTTTCATTTCTTCAGTCAAAGTTTATCTACATGTGGGATTAGTGGCTCCTATCACAAAGTGCTCAAAATCAACCAGATCATTATCCACAACAGTCCTCAATTTGTATTGACAACCCATCCACTAATCTTATGAATACTCACCCATTCTTCAATCTAACCAGTGTCAGAACCAGTTAATTGTTGATTGGCACCTCCAAAAAATAAAGAGGCAGCAACAAAGAGACAATACACCAACTTAATCAAATTAGTTTAGACTAATTTTTCACAGTCATTTTCTTACTCACATTTCATCTGGCCAGAGGTTCAATGATAAAGCTTGTTTATGTTAATAAAAAGGCAGTTGCTCTCCATACTATTCATCATCATCATCACCACCAGAAGTAGGACAACATGAAGAACACCCAGCACCAGGAGGAGCACCAGGAGGAGGAGATTGAGGTCAACCCACCTAAGTCGCCAGTGGTCACCAATGTGACACTGTTTGACAGGGGGTACCTCATGGAGAAGTGCACAAGTAACGCAAACAGAAACAAGAAAACCATTATGCCATCCTTCATGGACACTTGGCCAAATTGGTGTGTGCTTGCCACATGTGCATCTGACCTCAACCAGGGGTATGCAGTTCACTATCTACAAGTGGCAAACAGACCAAAACCAAGGTATGTAATTTTGCCAAGTATTTTTCCATTCATTTCTTCTGCCAAGTTGTGGTTACCTTGATGATGGTACCAGTAGTAGTGTTGTTAACACTGTGGTGGCGGGGCGGGGTTGCACAGGGTTCTGCTGGCCCACATGTTGGTGGCTGCTGTCAGTGGGCGAGCTGATGTGCCACAATTCTTTGGCAAGAAGTACACATTGAGCTTGCACAGGTGTGAGACCTTCTGGCTGATTGTGGCAGGGAGGAAGAACAAGATTCACACCCAGTGTGTAAATCCTTGGCACATCAAGTTTGTGCCCACTGCTTGCCACAGTAGGTCTGGTGCTGGACGGCCGCTGGCGCTGCGCCGCCAAGCACCTGGGTGTCAACCAAGACGACAATGACGACAGTGATGGTGTCAGAGTCATGGGCGACAGCATCAATGACAGGGCGACTTGGGTCAACGATTTTGTGCTGGCTCAGCCAAGCAAGAAGAAGAACAAAGAGAAAGTGAAAGCGAAAGAGAAGATGACGAAGGGAGTGGACAGGTACATAGACAAGGTGGCGAGCTACCTGCGCTGGGGGAAGGAGTGGAACCTGGGCAACCGCATCCAGTTCATGATCATGGACGTCGTGGAGCTCAGGACCCAGGACTGGCAGTGGCGCCGAGCCAGCTAGAGCCCAGCTCGTGGCACCATGTGTGTTACAACACACTCACCATTATTGCACATAAACACACAACCATGTTAACACTCACACACCACACACCACACGCACAATACCACACGCACACTCTCATCAGACAATGGTGTTGAGGAATGCATTTGCACAAGTGGCACAGGCACACACACGTGTGCGTGTTAGAAGCCACAACATTGTATCATCTTCAGCAGCCTGATGTGCAGCCCCCACAGCCAGATCAGCAAGCGCCGCAGGTGAGGATAAGGCCGCGACCAGGTGCCAATGAGACAGCAATCCAAGCAGCACATGCTATTCAGGAAGTTGTACTGCATCATCACCTCTTGGTCTGTGTGTCCATGCACATGATGGCCAGCCGGTGGGAGTTAGGAGCAGCAATTGATGCCCTTTGCTCCTGTTTGCTCCACTGTTGGTAAGCCACAGTCTCTGTCTAGACTTCATATACCCAGCTGGCTGTTGAGCTATTGCAGTTCACAACATTGAACACACAACACATGACACACACAACACATGGTAGAGTCACAGTTGAAGCTGGCTTGGCCACTTAAGTTAAGCTTCTAACGGTGAGAGAATACTGAGTGCAAGCTTCATGAGTTGTTGGACGGTTGTTCAATTGGGGTTGACATGGATGGTCACTGTGGTGTCCAAGACCAGCTGAACTGTTATATACACCTGTTTGGATGTACATGACACACACAAACGGTATGTCAGGGTACAATGAAAGAGGGTGGAGGAGGGCAGTGGTTTACCCACAGTGAGTCATCACCGCCCTCTTCCTCGTTGCTCAGCTCACTCAGTTCCTCGTTGTCTTCATCACCGTTGTCGTCGCTCTCATCATCTGAGGTGCAGCTCTCCTCTTCCTTGTCCTCTTCCTCTTCGCGTACAGTTGGATATATCCACAATTATTCATTTAATAATCAAAGGGCGAGGAGGAAGCTAAAATAAAATATAAAAGAACAAAAAAACTGGTTTTTATTTTACTAATCTTTGGTAGGGGCGCATACATGGGGCAGGTGGGGCGATGACAAGCTCCCCTGAGGAGGCCGAGGAGAGACTGCTGTGTGAAAGATTACACTGCATGTGGCCTCACAAGCTTGTTTATTTCACTGGTTTGGTGTTGTTTCCTGATGTTGTCCTTTTTTGTCACAAAAATATGTTGGAGTGTGCTGACGTGTACACAAAAAACTTAAAAATCGTTGATATTTAGCCAACATGTGCTTGGGCTATGATGAATGTGAATAATGATGGTGGAGTGGAAACAGAATTTCTTTAATGTTTTCTTGGATCCAGTTAGGTAACGTTTACCATAGTCATAAAACCTGCTCCAAGTGGGAGAGTCAGTTTTGTAAATAACACTTTTGGTGTTGACCACTTTTTGTGTGCATGCACCTCATTCTCTTAATTTTGTTTCATGGTGAGTAAGTTATTGTTATTGTTCACAGCCAGGTCACACTTTGGCTTGCCAGGCCAAGAGGAAAGGAGTTAATGTGTATGTGCAGCCTTTGAGATGAAGAAGGTGGGGTGGATGGATGGATTGAAAGCTGGAGGGTCTCTGGGGCTAGAGGTCAGTGTCAGGTGGGAAAAAGAGGACACCTCTGGGGCACAGGCCAGCCTCATGCAGGGTGAGGCCCAGGTCAGCCAGTTGTCACTGCAGGTGAAGCACTGAGCTCAGCTCCTCTTCACTGAACAGAGGCTCTGCCACTGCATCCACCCCACCTTCCTCCCTGAGCAGAGGCAGACAAAGGCAAGCAAAGGTGGCAGAACCAAGACACAGCAGTGCAGGCAGTGTGCACATGGACCAGGTGATTGGTCACATGGAAGCAGTTTTTTGGTGTGTTGGCTGTTGGGGAAGTGCCAGAGAAGAGGTGGTCTGCTCCCCAGTCTGTGAGTTGTGGTCAATGGGCTTGGGTGGGGTTGACATACTGCATATGTGCTCTGTGTTGTCCAGGTTATTGGTCTTCACACCTGTTGTTCTGAAGGTGCTAGGTGACTTGTGTATGGATTGGAAGAGCATGCTGTGCCGCTTTCATGGCTTGATCTTGCTGTGGTAGTCCATGATCAGCTCCTGCACCTCACTCACACAATGCTTCAGCTGCAATGCAAATCCAAGAAAGTAGCTGACATTATTCTTACACTCTCATGAGTACAAGGTGCAATGGGTTGGCTATACCACACACAACAACATGTGGGTTCAAGCCAATGATGTCCAAGCCAATCAACTCATGCAAGACTACCTCAACAGCCACAAGCTGTGGCTCTTTTTTTTTGACGGCATATTGGAAGCCTGCTGGCGGGTTATGGGTTTCCCCTCCAATACACACTGGGCCAAGTTTGGGTGGCCTGAGGGTCGTTTTTTAGGGATTTCATCTGTTTTTTTTGTGCCAGCGTTGCCTTGGGACCTCCCTGAGGCCCATCTGCCTCTTGATTTTTCAGGTGTGGCTCTATTGCCCACTGGGGAAATGTGAGGGAAATGCGATTTTCCCTGGAGTAACCACTGGAGATAACTCTCCTATATTATCTGTTACCAAGGGGGAAATAAAGGACTTCTTCTAACATGACAAGGATCTACCTGAGACCCAACTAACATGAGCCCTAACAAAAATGAAACTTTCATTTTCATGGTGTCATCAAGCAACATGTTGATTAGTAGTGGCTGGCTGGGTGGCTGTTGGGGGGGTATCATTGGGACCATTTAAGGGGGTATTGCTCAGCAATATCAAGTGATACCACCACAACCATGAAGCTGGTATTGTTGCACA
>CDFE01041661.1:0-11628 GCA_000826465.1 Acanthamoeba mauritaniensis | reverse complement strand
TGACCTGACCGGGCTTTTTTGGACCAAGCTTTGTGAGAAACTGAGCTTGGAAAGGAGCTTTGGTCATGCCGAAGAAGAGGTTTAATGCGGAGCAGATCGTGGTGCTG
This sequence comes from Acanthamoeba mauritaniensis, assembly GCA_000826465.1. Classification (NCBI taxonomy): domain Eukaryota; phylum Discosea; order Longamoebia; family Acanthamoebidae; genus Acanthamoeba; species Acanthamoeba mauritaniensis. The sequence continues at coordinate 11,521 of CDFE01041661.1, read as the reverse complement.
CTGCGCCAGATTGAAGTATTGATGTCGCAGGGCAAGGCAGCGCCGGTGGCCTGTCGGGAAGCCGGAATTTCGCAGCAGAGTTATTATCGCTGGCGGAAGGAATACGGTGGCCTTGAGCTCGATCAGGCGAAGCGGATGAAGGATCTGGAGCGGGAGAATGTCCGCCTCAAGCGTCTCGTCGCCGATCTGTCGCTTGAGAAGCAGGTGCTCAAGGACGTTGCCTCGGGAAACTTATAAGCCCTGAGCGGCGACGGCAGGCGGTGGAGGGCATTCGAGGGAAGTATGGTCTCTCGGAACGCCAAGCCTGCCGGATCGTCGGCCAGCACCGCGGAACACAGCGATACACCACCATCGTTCGATCTGATGAGGATGCGTTGACGAGAGCGATTATCTCTCTTGCGTCCCAATATGGGCGATATGGCTATCGTCGGATCACGTCGCTGCTGGTCGATGCCGGCTGGCAGGTCGGGTGTGATCGGGTCCAGCGGATCTGGCGCCGTGAGGGGCTAAAAGTACCCAGCAAACAGCGACCGCGCGGCCGGCTGTGGCTCAACGACGGATCCTGCATCCGTTTGCGGCCGCAGCATCGTAACCATGTCTGGAGCTACGACTTCGTCGAGGCGCAGACCCATGATGGCCGTAAGCTCCGGCTCATGACGCTGATCGACGAGTTTACCAGGGAATGCCTGGCGATCAGGGTTGCACGTCGCATCAACAGCTTCGGCGTCATCGACACCATGGCCGATGTGATGCTTGCTAAAGGCGTCCCTGAGCACATCCGGTCGGACAACGGCGCGGAGATGACGGCCAAGATCGTGCGCAGCTGGTTCGGAAAGCTCGGAGCAAAGACGCTCTACATTGCGCCCGGCAGCCCATGGGAAAACGGCTACTGCGAGTCCTTCAACGGCAAACTGCGCGACGAATGCCTGAACGGTGAAATCTTTTACAGCCTAAAGGAGGCTACCGTCGTCATCGAGCAATGGCGCAAGCACTTCAACACGATCCGACCGCACTCATCTCTGAGCTACCGGCCGCCGGCACCGCAAACATCGGCGCCGACACTGCAGCATCTGGATCGGAGCGCAGCGATGCAGTAGTCTCTATCCAGCTGGTCCAAAATATCCGTCAGGTCACCGACCACCGAGTTTGGCAAGACGTGTACCATGTGCCCGTCGAGAATGGACAGACAGTGTATGTGAAGTTTCAAGCGAACGTCGTGACCGAGTTCACAGTCATGTCGTTCAAGGAGAAATAGCCATGGCAACGAAGGTGGGAATTCTTCCGAAGACGATGCCATCGCCCGAGACGGGCGAGACCCTGACCCTTGGCGTGCGACCGTTCAAGGTCACATATAAGGGACGAAGTATCACCGTGGATCTGCCGGGATATTACCCGAGAGGCCGTGGCGACGGTGTGCATGTTGGAAACGACATGAGCGTCGTTGACCGCGCGCTGCGCATGCTGAAGGAAAAGGTGGATGGCATTCCAGCGCCGGAGACGATACGCAAGGTCCGGACCAAGCTACGTCTGTCCCAACGGCGAGCTGGTGCTGTGTTCCGGGTCGGGCCGAGTGCGTTCGACAAGTATGAGCGAGGCTTGATCGAACCGAGCGGTCCGACTGTTCAGTTGATCACGATTCTCGATCGCCACCCCGAACTCGTCAAAGAGCTTGAGGAAGTCTGACGGGCCAGCTTGTTCGATCCGCCGTCAAGTTTCTTCCACTCTGTGGACCGACGGGGTCTAGGTAAGATGGAGAACTAGGCTCGAGCCAGATCTCTAGCCGCCAACGAGGAAAAAGCACCCGTAGCATCTATTTCGGCTTACGCCTCTGACACGCCACGCGATTCGGTTTTTCACGCGGATAAGACCGAAAACCTGCCCGCGAGGCGGCAGCTGTTTGACAAACTATCCTGCTGAAGGCGAGGCATCCGGACGCATCTGCGCAAGCTTGAAAACGTTCTCACGGTAGTTGCTCGAACGCTTCGTCGCTCATTTCCAACGGATCCTGCGGGAAGGCGCTAACGTCATCGCCCGTGCCGATGGGCTGGCGAAATTGTCTGCGGACATGAAAGCCGGTGGGAAAGAAATTCATACGATTCAAGCCGATTTGTCCCGGCCGGAACAGACGTGCGGCTCGGGCGCGCCGCCGCCTGCGGCTGTGTGCGGCAATGGCGTGATGGACCGCGTGCTGCATCCGGTCGAACCGCTGACGATCCGTCTTTCGCTCGTGGGACGATTCTAGATTCCGCTACGGCGCGAGTGATCGGACCGCTCGCGCCGCCGCTTTCCGCAAGGCATGGTGCGTTTCAAACGAAACGCATATTTCGTAGTTGAAACGCCGAACACGAGAAAGTGCCGCATATACTTTTGACAGCATGTACGAATAATGCAGATGCTGTCGCATCTCTTCGTTGGCGATGGAAGACGGTGCGAAAATGAGCGACGGCGCATATGCGAGCCGCATGCGGCACGAGACATTTTTCACACACGCGACTGACAGGCTGCGCATCGACCTGAGCGCGCCGACGAAGGTCGTCGTCTTTCATGGCCATGCGGGAGCGCTGCGACACAGCGCGGGCCGTAAGGCGAACGGCGATAAAGCCGCGCTATCTCTCCCGTCTGGTCGATGAACACCAGCCGGTGGATGTCGATCTCAGGCTGACATGCCTTCCACGCCGCGCGTTCAGCGGCCACGTCCGGCCGATTCTGCTCGCTGGCGTGCGATGTTTCATAAGAGAATGGCAATTTCGGCTGATGGCTTCACCTGCCGGTAAATCGCGGCTTGCGCTTTTCCGAAAATGCTTTCATGCCTTCCAGAAAATCCGAACTACGGATATACGCTTCAAAGGTGGTGATCTCGCTGCGCAGCGCGGCGTCCAATGGCTGCTCGAGACCGTCGGCAACAAGCTCCTTGACCCAAGCTAACCCAGGCGGACTAAGTCCCGCCATTTGCTGCGCCAGTGCGGAGACCGTGGCCTGCAAATCCAGAGGCAGGCACCACTTCATTGACCAGCCCCCACCGCATTAACTGATCCGCAGGCGCGAGTTCGCCGGTCAAGAGAAGGTGCTTGGCGATGTTGACGGGTAGCTTGCGCGGAAGCCGCACTGAACTGCCCGAGCCCGGCAGGACACCATATTTAAGATGCCCATCGCCGATGAGGGCTGTGTCCGCTGCGATCACCATGTCGCAGCATAAACTCCAAGCCGCCCGCGATGGCAACGCCATTCACCGCGGCAATGACGGGCTTCGGCATGCGTTCGATCCGCAGGAAAAGATCCACCGATCGGCGCAATTGCTGGGCAAACTCGCGGTACTCCCCGCCCTCCAGGCGTTTGAGAAACCCCTTGAGATCGTCGACGCTCAACCGAGCCATCGCCATGTTTGGCAAACCACGAAGCCTCAGGGTCGACAATGGCAGTCAATTTACGTCGAGATAGTTCGACCTATGGGCGTATGCAAATGGCGTCATTCTGGATTTTAGCCGTCCAGGTAAACCCACCGATAACGCCTTCATCGAGAGCTTCAGCGAGGCGGTTATCTACCGTGAACGGATGGCCTTGGCACCCAACGTGATTATCGTTGACGTTTCCCGGGCGGATGCGTCCTCGAGGGCCGTTGAAAACAGCGTAACGTCGGCGAGGTAGGTCCCGATTCAGTATCAGCTTCAGTTCGATGGCGCTGACCTCGAGCCGTGCTGGGCGCGTATCGACGAAGCCGGCCATACCGATCTCGTCGCGACCTGCCGGGATCGGCCTCCAGCCAAGTTGGATTTTCGCACCGCATTCTGTGCAGCAACGGACAGTTCGGCAAGGTCGCCGTCTGGTTCGCGTTCTCCATGCTTGGAGTTCAAACGCTCTAAATCGATGCCCGAATACCTAAGCTGATGATTCCAACATCTAGTTAGGATCCGGAATAATTGGCTCGAAATTTCCCCTTCGAAGCGCGCCACTCAGTACCCATCTGCGAACTCCGATTGGCTCCGTTCCGGTAGGCAAAGACCGCTATTTCGAGCACGTTTGGCTGCTTCCGTTTTATTGAGGGACAAGACAGATCCAGGCTGCGGAATGGCGAACGGATGAAGGTGCCCGCAACAACGATGGCACAACCATTGCAGTCGCTATAGGGTGCGCGCTATTTCCTCGAAGTGTACGGTTAGGCGATGATTCGCCAGTAACTATCCCGGACCGATAGATGCAAGTTGACGTCCTTTTCCCAACTACACAGCGCGATGTTCGCCTCGATTTGTTCCGGGGACTTGCCAATTGGGCGATCTTTTTGGGGCACATATCCGGCACGATTCTCTCATGGTTCACGACGCGGAATTATGGCTTCAGCGATGGAGCCGACCTGTTTGTGTTCATATCCGGTTACACAGCAACGTTGGTCTTCGGTCGAATGATGGTGACGCGTGGGTTCGTCATAGGCGCCACAAGATTGATGCGGCGCGTTTGGCAGATCTATGTCGCGCACATATTGCTCTTTGTCTTCTACGTGACGTCGATTCACTACGTGGCACATAACTTTGACGTTCCCCATCTGATGGACCAATTCAACGTTGCCCGTCTGATGGAGTATCCGGTTGAAACCCTTAGTCAGGGACTGATATTGAGGCTCAAACCACTTAATTTGGATGTGCTGCCTCTTTACATCGTATTGATGGGACTATTTCCACCAGTCCTCTGGCTCATGCTGCGATGGCGAAACCTGGTTATGATTGGCTCTGTACTGCTTTATATGGCTGCGCGATATTTTCAGTGGAATCTTCATGCCTATCCAGCCGGCGTTTGGTACTTCAATCCACTCACGTGGCAGTTGGCCTTTGTGCTGGGTGCCTGGCTTGTGTTGGGGGGCGCCCATACGCTTCGATTTGTGACCCAGTCTCGGTTGGCACTACTACTAAGCGTTGGATTTGTAGTCTTTGCCCTTCTGCTGACTTTGTCAGAGCGGATTCCAGAATTGCAGAAGGTGTTTCCTGCTGTGGTGATGGAGGCATTCGTCCCCAACGACAAGACCAACCTCGCGCCTTACAGAGTGCTGCACTTGGCCAGTTTAACCTTGCTGGTCGTCCGATTTATGCCCATTGACTGGTCCGGTCTCAACTGGCCGGTGTTTCGCCCATTGATCAAGTGCGGCCAACAATCTCTTGCGGTGTTTTGTCTGGGGGTTTTTCTTTCGTTCGCGGCCCACTTGGCGCTCGACACAATCTCGAATGGGATTCTAGCCCAACTATTTGTTGGGGTCGCCGGACTGTCGATCATGACAGGCGTCGCCTATTATCAGTCGTGGTCGAAACAGGTCGACAAGGCGTCATCGGTGCGTACCGGCGGGACTGCTCGCGAAGGGCGCTCTCCCGCGTTGAGGGGCGCTGATCAAACAGGCTAGAGCGAAGGTTGTTAGCGGCATGTCGGAAAGCCGCAGGTATAGGCGGAACAAGCCCGAGTCAGTGCCGAAGTTTGATTTTGGCTTACATAACGGCTTGCGTCTCATGTTGTATCGGTGTGGTCGCCCGAGAAACAGTGCGAGGGGAGAATGGAAGCATGATGACTTCCGAAATGGTTCTCAGCATTGAGACGCGAGCGGCGGTGCTTCATGTGCTCCACTGGATGGCGTTCGGCATCGAGATGCTCGGCGTGACGGTTATTGTTCTCGGCGTGATTGCTGCAAGCGCCTGGTCGGTTACCCAGACCTATCGAGGCGAATGGAATGGAGCGTTCCGCTCGTATCGCGCCAATCTTGGGCGCGGTATCCTGTTAGGTCTTGAGTTCCTCATCGCGGCTGACATCATAGGCATGGTGGCGATCGTGCCCACGTTCGAAAGATTGGGGATTCTTGGGTTGATCATCGTCATTCGCACGTTCTTGAGCTTTTCCTTGCAGATCGAGATCGAAGGCCAATGGCCTTGGCGCCGATATAGGGCGGACCCTCAGAATGGGGAAAAGGATGTTTTATGAATGCGAGGAGTTCAAACGAACTGAAAGCTAATTCCGCCTCTTCTTGGTCGCACTAACGGAAGACGTGGCGTGATCGAATCGTTCAGAGGGAAACTGATAGACCAGATCGAAATCCTTTCCAGCGCTGGTCATGCTGCTTCCGAAATCGCTCCAGTATCTCGGCCGTCCCGGTGATCAAATCGCACTCGTTTTTTATCATTGGACGATCCAAGGACGCGCTCGACGACTCTGCACAATGGCGGAGGCGTTTCCAAGCAGACCTTGAACGCTCGTCGTAAGTGCGGACGAAATCATGTGTCGGCCCATCCGCATCGGATGCAGTCACTTCGCCACATTGGCGGTCCACGGATTTGAAATCGCTTGGAGGCAAGGGTCGAGGAAGGTCCAGTAAATGGCTTCCGTAATCTCCGAAATCTGCTCTACGCGCTTCAGGGCATTCCGGATCGCTGGTCGGATTCTCGATTATCATTTCATACGGTCTCAATTTCTCGGACATGCGCCAAATCGCCTGATGCTGAGCTAGTGCCGTATTTACAAAACTTAACCTAGGTCAATTTACGAAGGACGTTTGAGGCTTACAAGGGCGTCTGAAGATTACGATGGCCAACTCGACATTTGTCGAACGCAGTGATCGAGGAGATTACGATGAATAATTCTGTCAAGCTGCTCGCTATCGCAACCGCAGGTGCAATCGTTGTCGCTTCCGGATATCCACAAAGCGTATCAGCTGCTGGGCAACAGTCATCCGGTGGCTTCATCGTTGCGATGGACGGTATGAAACCCATGCAGCCGGACTCTTCGAAAAAGTCCGACCCTAGTATGGGGCAGCCGGCCGGGCAGTCCCCGCAGATGGGGCGCATGATGGACGACGACAAAATGGGAATGCCACAAAAGGACCAGGACAAAATGGGTCCGGGCTCAATGAACCAGCCGGGCGGCATGATGATGGAACGGATGATGCGGGGACAGATGTGCGGCATGCCAGGCACTATGGGGACCTCAGCAGCATCAACCGACATTACCGATCGAACCGAAGGGCGGATCGCCTTTTTGAAAGCAGAACTGCAGATTTTGGACAAGCAGGTTGGTGACTGGAATGCGCTGGCGGATGCGCTGCGATCCGCGCGCTCGCACCTTGTCCAGGCGCAGCAACTTGTGGCTTCCGATAGGAAAATGACCTCGGCCGAGCGTCTCGAAGCCTACGAAAGACACTTGGCGGAACGGCTTGAGGCGGTCAAATCCTCGCGTGCAGCATACAACCGCCTGTACGCGGCGCTGAACGAGGAGCAGAAGCGTACTTCAGATACGATACTTTTGCCGCTGATCGGGGCATTCTGACTTCTCGGTGCTCACGACGCACATGAGATATGCGACGTTGGAAAATCCACTGCAACGAACAATCATAGGAATTGTTGCACTTGCTGCTTTCGGTCTTATCGAGGGCCGGGCGGCAAACGCTGATCGTTTGCAAGAAAGCCAGATATCAGTTGGAATCCGTCTGCTGCTCCCGTCTGAAACTTTCATCCCCGGAGTGCATGAGGTCGCTCAAAGCCGTCGGGTTATGGCTCAGGTGTCAGACGGTCACTCCGAGCATCATCCCAATGCCGCGGCGAGCCCGAGTTCCCCAAAGATAGAGCCGCCGTCAAATCAAACGGGCACACCCGCAAACACGCCGAGTGCGGCGCCGGCCGTAGGGGGAATGAGTTCGGGCGTGGTCGGCGCCACGGGCGGAATGATGGCGGGCGGCTGCATGGGCGGCGGCTGCATGGGCGGGGGGCGTAAGGAGTTTTACCCATCCCTGATGGCTCTCCCGTCGCTGACCCACGAGCAGCGTCAAAGCATCGAGGCGCAGGCACGTGGCTGGATCAGTTCAGGTACGGATGAGATAGCGCGTGCGCAGGATGAGCTGCGTCACGCTAATGCGGCGGGCGACACGGCCGGTGCCGAGCAAGCCGCATCACGTCTCCGGGACGCATTGAATCAGGTCAAGAGTGGAACGACGACGCTACGATCACTCGCTGAAGGGGCGCCGCCTCAGCAAATCGCATTGGACTGGTTCAAGAGTCAGATGAGCCTCGTATCTGATCAGCACGATCGAGACGTCGTCGGGCCGCTCGGTATCTCCTGGTTTCATTTGATCACAATGGCATTGGTGGCGGCCTTCGCGGTCGCCATGGTTGCTGTTTATCTGATGCGCATGCGCCGCGCGAATGCGCTCGTGGATCGTCTGGTCGGTGGCACGCCTGCCGCAGCGCCTGGCCCGGCGGCGGTCACCCCGTCGGCACGGTCATCCTCTGGCGGGACACTTGGTGCCGCAAATCCGATGGTCTCACCCGCGCCGGCGAGCGGGCCGCCACCCTCCGTCGCAGCGATTGCTCCGGCCAGTCAGCCGGCCCGTACGGGTCCGGGACTCTGGAAAGGGAAATTGCGTGTTGCCGCCATCTTCGACGAAACTCCCAACGTCAAGACGTTCAGGCTGAGGGATCCGGGCGGTGGGCCGATTCCCTTCAGTTTCGAGCCAGGTCAATTTCTCACCTACTCCGCCGAGATCGATGGCAAGCTGGTGAGACGGTCCTATACGATTGCATCATCGGCTGCCCAGACCGCTTATGTCGAGACCACCATCAAGCGTGAGGATAAAGGGATTTTCTCGGACTACATGCACCAGAAGGTCTCCGAGGGCGACTTGGTGGATGTAATGGGCCCCTCCGGCGCATTCACGTTTACAGGTAAAGAATCCGAGGGCGTGGTGCTGATCGGCGGGGGTGTCGGTATCACCCCCCTCATGGCCGCCATTCGCTATCTCGACGATACGGCGTGGCCGGGAGAGATCTTCCTTATCTACGGCGCTCAGACGACCGAGCACTTCATCTTCCGCAGCGAGCTGGAATTTCGACAGCGCCGCATGCGTCATCTGCATGTGGCGGCCACAATGGCGCGGGCCGCTGGTACGTCTTGGATGGGGGCCGAAGGACAGATTAGCCGGGAGTTTCTTACACAGTCCGTTCCCGACTTGGTGAAGCGTCGCATCCACCTCTGCGGTCCGCCGGGTATGATGCAGACGATGAAGAAGCTCCTTGCCGAGATTGGAGTGCCGGCAGAACAGATCAAGACAGAGGCCTTCGGACCGGCTCTCGGAGCGGTGCCACCGCCAGGTCTCACTGTGGTAAGCGAGGTCAGATCTTCTGGCGCTGCAAGCGCTTCATCCGAGGCGAATGTGCCTGCTATTGGTCCAGCGGCCGCCTCGATACGCTTCTCGAAATCGAACAAGGTGGCGCCGCTCCCACCGGACAAGAGCGTTCTCGAGGTCGCGGAATCCGTTGGTGTGCCGATCGACTATTCCTGCCGCGCCGGCACTTGTGGGGTATGCAAGACTCAACTCGTTGAAGGCAAGGTAACGATGGAGGTTGAAGAGGCCTTGACGACCGATGAAAAGGCCCGTGGCCTCATCCTGGCGTGCCAAGCGAAGTCGATCGATAACCTGGTCGTCGAGGCCTGACATGGGCGGGGCAGAGCGCGCTATCGTTGGGGCCGTGCTCACCATGTTGCTCTTTTTGGTTCCCGCGTTTGTCCTTCATACATCGCAACGATTTGCCGGTAGCCTAGCTGGATTTTCGCTTGGTACCATCGCCGCAATCTTAATGGTCTCTCTACTCATTTATCCGCTTGCCAAGCGCAGTCCTGGGCTTAGGTCACTGATCACCCGGCTGATATCGATGCGCGCTCTTCTCGCATTTCACGTCTACGCGGGCGTGTTTGGGGCTTTTCTTGCTATCCTACACACTGGCCACAAGTACCAGAGCGCGCTTGGCGTCGCACTGGTGATCAGTATGTTAGTAGTGGTGGTGACAGGGCTCGTGGGCAGGTATTACCTACCTGAGACCGCAGCAGAGTTGCGTGAAGAACAAACGCGACTGGCTACACTAAGGTCTGCATACGATCGCACGGCCGCCACCTTGGCGAACCGTAGCGCGCCAGGGAGCGGCGACCCGCTCCCTGGCGCATCGGCCTTGCTTGAAGTGCCAATCCTGCAACTCGTCGACGGCATTGCTGATCTCGAACACGCTATCGGATCACGCGAAGGAGTGAGGCGCATCTTTACGCCGTGGATCGTTGCGCATGTTGTGGCGGCGATCATGATGTACTTCTTATTGTCGCTTCACGTGGCGGGTGAGATCTACTATGGATTGCGGTGGCTATCGTGAAGAAGCTCGGCGCATTCTATACAGTGCTGATCACGCTGGCGCTGGTAGGTAGCTTAACGGCTATTGGGACTCTCTACAAAAAGGGATCGATATCGTTTCCAGGCTGGCAGGCCTCGTTCCAGCCTGGACCGCTTTCCGCCAAGCACTCGTTTCTAGCGGAGAAATGCGAATCCTGTCACACGCCGACCCGTGGTATCGAGGCAACTTCCTGTATCAACTGTCACATTACGGCCGCTGCCGACCTAGCCAAGCAGTCGACCGCATTTCACGCAAACGCCCAGAACTGCACTGGTTGCCATGTAGAGCACACCGGTGCAGCGCGGCCGATAAAGATGGCTCACACCTCTCTCGTTCGGATCGGCTCACATGCCGCCTATGGCGACGCGGGGCATCCAAGCGTTCCGCGCCAGATGGTGGATGATTTGAAAGAGCTCCTGGGGATACCAGCGTCGGAGCCGGTTGAGAAGTCGCAGCTCGACTGCGCAGGCTGCCACAGCAACCGTGATCCGCATCGCGAGCTGTTTGGACGGGACTGCGCAAACTGTCATGCGACTGCGACCTGGCGGATTTCTCCATTCTTGCACCCGTCGCCAACTTCGAAAGACTGTGCGCAGTGCCATCAGGCACCGCCGAGTCACTACATGATGCATTTCCAGATGATTGACCGGGGTATTACCGGCCGGGAACATGCTCAAGTGAACCAGTGTTTCGAGTGCCATCGCACAGACTCGTTCAATGATATCAAAGGAGTCGGCTGGTTTAAACACCACTGAGAAAACATGCCTTATGGCGAGCACGGTCAGATTAGGTCCGACACCATTTGATTTTGGCGTCGCCGATCTCGTCTAATAAACGAACGCCCTCCGATACGGAAGCGCGCCGAGCGATCATTAATGATCGCGCGACGTGGGGACTCATGCGGATGGACCCGACCGATATCGCAGATGTGTCGGGCTACACTTTCTTGGTGAATGGTCAATCGCCGGAGCGGAACTACACTGCCTTGGCCCGTCCGGGCGAGCGGGTACGTTTGCGTTTTATCAATGCGGCGACGTCGACGTACTTCGATGTTCGCATTCCAGGGCTCAAGATGACGGTCGTGCAGGCCGGCGGCAATAACGTGTCACCGGTGCAGATCGATGAATTCCGTATCGCAGTCGCAGAGACCTTCGATGTCATCGTGCAACCAAAGGAAGATCGTGCCTATACAATCGTAGCGGAATCCATGGACCGAACCGGCTTTGCCCGCGCAACCCTGGCGCCGCGACCGGGGATGATTGGACAATTACCGGCCCATCGCCCTCGACGGCTCGTGTCCATGTCTGAAATGGCGATGAATCCTGGGCCGACGGGAAATGATCGTG
>CDFE01041649.1:0-10939 GCA_000826465.1 Acanthamoeba mauritaniensis | reverse complement strand
ATGGAGGCCCTGATCAGGGAGTGGGTGGCGGAGCGGTGGAGCCAGGTCACGGCGCACGACTGGATCCCCCATCACTTCACCGAGTTCTACCTGCGCGCCCAGCTGCTCCACTTGGGTATCCAACCGCAGGTACGCGCCACCCCCAATCCCTCATACATTCGCCGCACACGCACACGCACACGCACCACCGCACTCTCACACGAACGTGCAGGGGGGAAATAGGGTGGAGCTGATGCGGCACCTGGCGGAGCACATTGCCACGACGCAGCGTGAGAGGCAGGCCGCCCTGCTTGACGAGGACCCCGTAGTCTATCCGCGCGTAGAGGTCCCCCGCCCCTTCCCGCTCTTCATCGTTCCGTTCAGGGAGACGGTTTTGTCCCAGCTAGCACCACTCCATTAGCTACAAAAAAAGTATGAAGCCATTGCAGACAATTTGCGTTTGACTCCACTGCAATGGAAATCCAGGAAGTGATGTAAAGTGACTTGAAGGTTTGCTGGGTTCTGCACTGCAGCTGGTTCTGGTTGGTGTGGTTGATGATGCAGAGGTGAGGTCATGGAGGCCAAGGACGACGTACACACGTGGTTCGAGACCACCCGCCCGCTTCCACAGTGCTAAGGATCCGGCGGTGGTCACCCGCGTGGCGCCGACCAGGCACCTGCTGCGTCTGGTGGAGTCACAGGCCGTGGACACGCGGACTTGGCGCCTCGCGGGCCAGCGGCTGGTGGTGGGCGGCGTGGTGGTGCTCGAGAATCGCGACGTGCTCGACCACGTGATCTCCATCATCGGGCCGCAGCCCCTGCCCGATGTGGTGCTCGCCCGTGGCACGGTGGCCGTCGCCGGGCCGGTGCTCACGCCTGGCACCCACCGCGGTGTCGACGGACCGACCGGAGCAAGCTCATCAACACCACCTTCACGGTCGAGTTCGCCTTTGCCTGCACCGTACACGCCCACGACAACGCATTTCCCAGCGTCACTGTGACACTTGTCAGTGCCCTGGTGGTACTGGTGGCGGTGTCCGGCGTGTACTGTAAACCAAATCCTCCGGTGTGTGTACCGCCTGGGCTTCATCAACACGACGGGCGTCTGTCCGGGGTGCCTGAGTGGAGCGCAAGCGCGTTCGGCAAGCTCACCGGATCGTCGACTCTGTGCGTTACAGCAAACACACGCGCACACGATGGCACGGCCTATGTGCTCTGGGCCAGGACTTCATTGCGCTTGGTCAGGCAACCGAGAATCGGCTTGAGGGAAGGCCGGAGGGCCGATTGCGATATATACACATCATGCGCTCGCTGAGCAAACAAACACCGAGCGACGAAGACCACCGGGGCACGAGCTCCCAACACCGCTTAGTCGGCCACCCGGTAGAGCCGACCGCAGCCGCTGCCGCCCTCGAAGACGACGGCGATAGCGACGAAGGTGGAAGTGACCACGGAGGATCCTTCCTCGACCAGGGCATGGGACCTGTTCGCACGATCCGGCCGACCGAGCGCTCGGCGATAGGTTGCCCAACTACACTCGCTGCAACAACAACGGCAGCGGCGGCGAGGTGGAGGAGGAGTACTGTCTTGGTGCAGGCGCAGCATTCCCGACCAAGAAGAGGCTCCCTTCGTCGCCAATGGCGCTGAAGAAGAAGAAGAGGCGTATAACGTGTGAGAAGGAGGGCGGCTCGAGAACGAGCGTCCGCCGGCCGAGGACGAGAATGTGAGCGCCGTCCGGCGCGACGAGGAGCAGGAGCGGGAGCAGGAGCAGCCTCGGGTGGGCTGGGATAAGGTCTTCGACGAGGAGACCGACGTCGAGGTCACGGAGGCCAGGAGAGGCAGTGAGAAGCAGGCGGATTCCAACGCAGGGCAGCAGGCATCGAACGAGCTGTGGCAAGCGAGGATGCGCGCCAGGGAGGCGAAAGTCGAGAGAAAGAATTGGAGGAGAGAGAGAGAGACGCAGTTGAAGACGATGGTGCAGCTGCTGAGGATGCAGGGGTCCGAGGAAAAGCTGAGGCTGGAGAAGGCCGAGGCGAAGCTGGACAGGATGCAAGACGAGATGGAGAAGCTCCCTGAGGAAGAAGCCGGAGAAGGTCACTGCGGAGAGGGACGAGTAGGAGGAGAAGGAGCTCCTTGTCCTCCTCAAGCTTGAGGACCTTGAATAACCTGTCACTCAAGAAGAAGCTCAACGAGGCCAAGAAGGCGGAGAAAGACCAGGCCGATAAGGCGACGCAGGAGAAGTAGGAGGCGAGGCCGAGAGGAGGAGAAAGCGAAGGAGGAGTGGAATCAACAAAAGCGGCAGATGAGAAAGGACTCTCTGCGCTTCTACGAGCTACTGCTGGAGGCGAGATCTGAGGCCGATTCCTGGAGAGACGTGGTGAGGCAGGCAGCGGCGAAGGTGGAGGCGAGAGGTGGAGGAGAGGCACGCCAAGAAGGAGGAGTGAAGGCTCGAGATGTCAAAGAAGGCAGAGCGTAAGATGGAGGGAGATAGACGCAGCAGCACCACGATGGGCAGGGAGGAGCAGAGGACATTATGAAGGGGATACTGGTTAGGAGGGCGGGGCGGGGCGGGCGCCTACGCGACGACGCACGACGAGTACTGCGCAACGCACGGCACATGTGGGTGTTCAAAATGCCTTAAAAAACTCCTTCTGCGCGCTCATATGACGCTCCTGCTCTTGATGATCTTGCTCTGGGGCTGGGCTCTCTCTCTCTCTCTCTCTCTCGAACAGCCGCTTGTAGGATGTGCCGTAACATTCTTCATTTCCTCCCTTGACAGCAGTCTGCAGCAACGCAGAGAGGTCCGTCAATGATGACAATAGCAGGTGAAGAATCTCTTCGAGCGCTGCCGCGAGCGCCAGATATTTGTGTCGCTTTGTTGCTCCCACGCTGGACATCCGTCGACCGCTGGGATCTTATAGTCTCTCGCCGACAGCGATCCTACAAACGTCCTCCAGTATGTACTCTTCCGGTGTGTAGTCATCAGGTAAGCAAAATTATCACACCGGAAGGACCACTCTGTATGTTTTAATCTTTTATTCCTTTCGGGTACGACGTAACGAATTAAATAAAAGGTTAAAACAAGACCTCGAATATCAGTCTTGTCCTCTGTGACTGCTGGTTAGGTTCGTCCTGCGGCCACTTGCACGAGGGTTGTCGTTTGCAAAATGAGTCATTTGCAGAGTAGGTCGTTTGCAAGCGGGGGAATCGTTCTTTTCTTCCGAAGTCGTTTGCTAAATGGGTAGTTTGCAAAACAGGTTGTTCGCATAATTCGACCAAACCCACGCCAGTGTGACTCCGGTCCCGTGGACGCTGGCAACCTGATCGGATACTTTGGCGCTCTATCCACCAGGGGTAGGGTGCAAAGCACTAGCCTGCCTCGAATGACAGAGTCGCGATGGGCCGGACTCTTGGCATGAGTTTAAGAGAGAGAGAGAGAGAATACATCTCGAGAAAGGAGTATCGCGGTCGTGGCAGGAGCTGAGGGAGGGCACGTAAGCACGGAGACAGTTCAATTAGGCAAAACCCCAGGCCTCCCCATGGCAACACCTGATCGGGCTTAATGACCAGACGCTCCTCCCTCGGGGCGGTCGAGGCGCAGCACGGAACAGGCACCACACTATGGCCGATCGTATTGGCGTACTGGCTTTGCGTTGAAGAAGATGGGTAAGATATTGATGATGGCGGTGGAGCTTGCTATGATGGTGGTAATGATGGGGATGACGACGATGACTGAATGATGGTGGACCGACCTACATGATCTTGCTGGCAACAATCGGGATTCCTTCGATGCCGGCGCCCTCGATTTGCTCCAGGTACGCAGCAAAGTTGGCGCCCATCATGTAAGCGTCGAAATCTGGCGGCCACACACCCACCACCGCACGCTCAGCACGGGTGTCCACCTAACTTGCACGGGTGGCTCAAGCACCCAGCCTACTGCAAGTACGCTGAGGTACTGTCCACACCGTTTCTCTGTGTGTTACATGAACGTTCATCTCTCTAATAAGGCGCGTCATTGTGAGTGTGAGTGTGAGTGGGGGGGAAGGCATGTGCACAGTTCAACTTCAGTACGCCACTCCTTCAGGGAATTATCTTACAACGCGCGTACAATGGCACGCACACGCATACCACGCATGCTGCGACCATCGCTAATATCGCCTTCTCACAGACACAACAAGGCTGCAGGGAAACGCTCGATCGTGGCCAGGGTCGGTTGAAGCAGCTGCGCGAGGAGAAGGGCGGGCAAAGAAGTTCGCTTCCCAGTAAGGGCTCTGTTCCTCCCCTCTCATTTCAAAAGCCACATGCGAGGCCATTCACTGTCACTGTGTGCGCGCACGTCGGGTCTACATCGATTTCCTCGACGGTGATGGGCAAGGCTGTGTTCGCGAAGCTGCAGGCCATGAGACAGTTCGTCAAGTTCTTGGCTGCGTGCGCTCCTTACCACAAGTGCAGTGAGACGCTGGGTACGAGGACCGCGAGCGGAGCGAAGAAGGGGACAAGGAGTGCGAGCAGACTGTTAAAGGGGACCATCAATTTTCCTGGAAAATTGACCCCTGAATCTGTACAGTGATGCTTCCCAAGGAGATAACAAGCACAAGAGGGACAAAGAGAGGATAGTGAGAGAGAGAGAGTGAAAGAGGAAAAGCAGAGAAGAGAAGAAGCGAAGCAAAGTGAAGAGAAGAGAAGAGGCAACGAATTAGGCAAAGAGATCGGGAAAGCGCCATGACGGTTGCTGAGAGGTGGCCTCATCTGTTCGCCAACCGTTCAAGGCTCTTCTTCATGCTATTGTAGACGAAGCCGATGCCTCATGAGGCTTGTAGGAACACGACACCCGTCTGGGGCGAGTAGACTGGAATCTGTTGGGGATGGATAACACATCATAAGCCCTTGCAACTATTGGTGATGTCAAGAACAGCCCGTGCAACCAAGGGTAATGGTGGGCAGGTGATGCGAGCGCTGCGAATACCGCGCCAGAAGGAATATCTGGTAGCCTGGTGAGCACAACATCAGCGAAGTTGGCAGTTGTGAGGTCAATAGCGCTCGAGAGCCCCAATTTGGACTGAAAGGTGGAGAGCAACTTGCGATGGCAACGCTATAGCCGGTGAATCTGCGTGCATTAAGGTCTTGTACCAGATCAGACAGGACCCACATAGGAGATTCGCTCAGAGTCCTTGATTCGTAGAATCTGACTGCAGCCCTTGGTGCTTTGATCACATTGCCTCCTTTGCTATAGTCTTTGGATGTGGGTGTGCGTGTGTGAGGTACATCTGCGTGCATGATCATATGTGTACGGTGAGGAGAGAAAAGTACCATTGCGCTGCAGGACCATGTGTAGCTCAGCCAACTGACTTGAGGTTCTGATCCTGACTGGAGTGAAGGCTTCGGGGACCTTGTCGCGCAAATGGCGCTTGGCAAAAAAGCCTAGATGGGAGTTGTCAAGGAGCGTTTGGTATAGGTGGTCGTATTTGTCTCCTGCTCCTTCTCCTTCTCCTTCTTCCTTCTCCTTCTTTTCATCTACCACATCCATTTGGAACGGGTTCATTTTCATTCGGTTGGGCCTCTTCATTCCCTTGGCACTCTTCTCCTTGTTGGGTCGCTTCCCACTCTCCAGGTAGTTGCTGTCGCCGTCGCCGTCGCCGTGGTGGTGGTCAATTTCTCTCGCCTCGTCCACTGTTGTCAGCTCCAGGCTGTCCTCGTAGGTCGGTAGCTGGTCGTTGGCCTTGTCTTGTCGCTGCTTCTTCGGTTGGGCGTGGCCAAAATGGGGTGCTTGCCTACTGGCCGAGTGACAGAGGAGAGATGGGGGGCTCTGGAGTGGCGAGGTGGTGGGGGTTCGGCGAGTTGTGCTGGCTCAGAGGGAAGGCGAAGCGGTGGGTGTCTGAGCCATGATTGCGTTGTTTGGGTGGTGTGGTCGAACGAAGCAATGGCAGCGAGGCAACGCCCGAGAGGAAGAAGAAAGAGGTGGAGGGAGGGAGGGGGGGGGTGCGAGTCACATGTTCAGCAGCACACCTTGTCAACAACAATGATCGTTGAGGTTGTGGCCATTATAAGAAATGATCACTTTTTTCGCATTTGGGTCTTTCGCTGCGACCTCAAATGCAGATGTTTGACCCAGAAGCAGAAAATAAAATAACACACACACGCTGGCAATCCGTCACTAAAGAGGCAGAGAGATCCCCCAAGGTTTGCCATTTTAAGAAATAAGCATCTGTATTCCTCTACTTGGTCATGTGACTAGGAAACGCTGGTTCTGCAGAAGCCTGTTGAACAATCTTTCTAAAAAATGGAGAACATCTTGGACTTGTCCCTGGCACTACCACCTTAAGGCCAAACACAATGGCTGGGCACGCCTTCTTTCTTCGTCGTTTTGGCCATTTGCCACAGTCACACCCACCTGACAGACCCACTGACCCCCCAATCCACCAGCCCACTAGCCCACAAAGAAGAGAATGAATTCCCAGTCACCACCAACCACCACCACCGAGGAGGATTGAGAGGCAAGGTACAACAAGCTCCTCAAACAGACTCTCAAGCAGCTCTACACAGCAAATCCTTGGCCGTTCAAGCCGGACAAGCTGAAGCCCTGGAGTCAGGTTTGTGCTCTGGAATTGCCCCTTCGTCAGGGTACTTTTCTCCTTTTTTTGTTTTGTTCTTGCTTTCTCACTTTTCCATTTCTATGATGCACTTTCTTCTTGTTGATTGTAAAAATTGACTGAACACGTGCAGGCACCACCAATCAAACGTCCAGGGCTGCGGTCAGGTTCACCAAGGGAACAAGTCCCAAACCCATGTGGGTGTTTTCTGAGATGGTACGTTAATCCCCCCCAACATTGATCTCTCCCTCACTCTTCTCTCCAGGATTGTGTGAGAGCCCTGGTGCTTGCAGGTGAGAACAAGATTAGCCCAATCAGCATCAGGTCAGTGGCCAAGGTTCTAGAGAGCATTCTGGAGAAGAATGTGGAGACCATCCACAACAGCGACTCCTTGTGGGAGGCCCTCAACAGGATGGCCAACCACAGAGACTGCCAAGATGCGGTGCTGTGGATCAAAGGCACCAAGTTTGTTGTGATGTACATCAATCAACCTGCCCCTTAATTTTCTTCCCTGCAAGACTTGTCACTCACTCAGCTTTGTGCTTCCCTCTTAGAGTGTATACCATTCTTGCAGTGCTGCGGAAC
This sequence comes from Acanthamoeba mauritaniensis, assembly GCA_000826465.1. NCBI lineage: Eukaryota > Discosea > Longamoebia > Acanthamoebidae > Acanthamoeba > Acanthamoeba mauritaniensis. Next base: position 3,785 of record CDFE01041649.1, on the reverse strand, counting down.
AACAGAGACAGCCTTCCCAAAAGCTTCAATCAGGTATGGACCTGCCACACACAACTCCTAGGCACATTGCAACGGTTAGGGGCGCCATGATCTGACTGACTCTCATTGCTTTACTGTGTGCTCCACTCCACCAGTTGGACCCCTTTGCTACATACAAGGAACAGCCATGCATCTCAGGTATGTAGGCCTACTTCTTTCTTCCTTCAGTTTTCATTTCTGGGTGTATTAACTGGGTGGTGGGTTGTGGGGTCAGTGTGCTCAACTGTCTCTGCTGCAATAGAATATTTGATGGACGGCGTGAGAGGGTCAAGGAACTGTGGCCTTTTTGCTGAGTCGGCAGTGGGCGCAGCAAGGACAATGTTCAGTGCCAGGAGAACTATAACAGTACGTCAGAGATGTCCACCAACACACCTTCTGGGTGACTGACCTCCTTGGTGCCCTTTCTCACTTCTATAGGGCCATGGTGTTGAGTCCCTGAAGAGGAATGCCACAAGAGTGGTTGACACAGTGCTGGACGAAGATCTGTGGATACATTCCCCGCTCAACTTCTGGGACTTGTCCCTTAACAGACTCCCTCAGGCCTCAGCTGGCGCGGTACAACACCTACTCTCTTCATTTACCATGAAAAGGGAACCAGAAGTAAGCTATTGCTTAAAGTTGCGTTGTGTTGTGTGACACAGGTTGTCGTCTTGTCACCAAAAGACCTGCTGGGGTGCACCACGGCTAACCATTCAAACAGATTGAAAACCGTGTGAAGAAGAGGAAGGAAATGACCACAGAGTCTGTCCCTGAATTGGAGCTGCATGGATACTTCTACCCTTTTGGTCGTCGCAAGGTGTTGGCAGCCAGACGGATCCAGCAGTACATCTTTTCTTTGCTCCATCTTTGAGCCGGGAGGCGCGTCAATTGTAGTGGCTGACCCCTTCGTGGCTTTTCCTCCTCTCCAGACCAGTGCCGTCCAGGACCGCGGCACAAAGCTCCTTGGTCTTGCTCTCCAAGCCCTCCCTCCCTGACGCCATGAGGTCCCAACGGCAACCCCCAACAACCAAGCCTTTGCCAGAGAGCCCTCCAGGAAGAAACTGAGATTATCCCCTACCACTCACAACAATTCTGGATCCAGGCCTGCCGGAGCGCGCCATCAATGCGCCAGGTCTTCCATATGTACGCATCAGACGAAGGTCGTTAGCACCATTCGCCGTCAATGCAAGTGTGAGGAAGATGAAACACACACCCACATCACCACGAATGGGTATGTGAGCACTTTGAAATATTGACTCAGCTTCCCTGTGTTGTGTAGACAACACCCCCTTTCAGACCCTTTCAGGCCTCTTTCAAGCCCCCAAGAGAAAATGAGAGGTGTTTGCAAAGGTAATAGATGGAGTATGAATCTCAACACAATCCAGTGTTACATTTTTTGTTTTTTTTGTTTTTTGTTTTTTGTTTTTGTGCACTGCCAGAGCGTACCATCAGAGTGGCCTGCAGCCACTGGGATGTAGCTTATTCCTGCCCCATAGCTATCCAACAACTAGGGCCCTCGACACCTCTGCCCCAGAATACCGAAGATACCTGATGATCTGTGATTATTCACAGATCATCAAGTTTATTGGCCCTTCTGTTTTCCCAGTGTAGTGTATCTGTTTTTGGTGGTGAAAAGGCAGCACAACACACACACACACACACACACACACACACACACACACAAAGAGAGAGAGAGAGAGAGAGACACGCACACGCACACAAAAAGAGAGAGGTGTTCATGCTGGGGTGGACCTCGTTACCTGCTGCAGGTACTGAAGCAGTGTGCTCTGCACTTGGCTGTGCTGGTCCACATCGCCGAGTTGGCTGGCCAGCGAACAGAACAGACCATTATCCTCGGCAGCTGTGCCTGACTAAACCTCCTCCAATAGTGCTCTTCAAGAGCAGGAGTGCTCGCAGCAGTTCCTGATCACCGCCAATGCCGCTGGACACGAACACTTGATGTTGGAGGGCGACAAGCAAATGCGTGGGCGATCTCCTCATTGGCACCTGGTTGATGACGACACAGCTGTCGTAGGAGAGGGAGGCGAAGACGTAGGGCGAAACCTCGTAGCAGCTGTTGGTGAGCAAGAATCAAAATACAGAAACAGCGGACCGAATTTGGCCGGGGAAGATGAGGCTCGCGTGACCACAAGAGTTGCATGACCCACCTGTACCCTGCATAAGAAGTTGGGCGACAGCCTTTGGGTTGGTGCTATGGGCGTACCAGCCACTAGGAGATCGAACACGGCCGCACGAAAGCGCCCATTGCGTGCGGTCACAGATAGCCCCACGCCACCGAGTGCATGCTCTCCTCAGGCACATCATAGCTCTTGATCAGATACTCCTCCCTCCCTCTGCACCCAACACACACATCAGCACACCTCACACACCACACACGCACACTGCACATGCACCCATCTCACACACCACACATGGCACGTATGTGGAGTCGGCCGGGTCTTGGTAGTCATTGATGCCGAGGACCTCTGACGAGGAGAGGGTGGTGATCTTCCAGAGGTTGACGGAGCTGTCAGCGGAGGACGATAGCACGAGCTGGTCCTGGAACTTGTTGTACTCCACGTTCCACACCCAGTGCGAGTGGCCCTTCACCACCTTCAACGGCTCTTGACTCTTCCGCATGTCCCACTGCCCACATGTGAGCATGTCGTGTCGTGTGCGGTGGCGCGTATTGTGTAGTGTGGTGTGTACCAAGACATGACGTAGCAGTCATCACCGCCAGTGGTGATGAGGCAGAGCTTGTTTGGGTTGTAGTCCAGTGCTCGCACACCAACCTGATGTCTTTAAAAAGTCTGCTACCAACAGACACAAATAAACTGTGTCAGCCATGCTACCACGGTTCCATATGGTTGCTTCTCCTCCTTTTCTTCCTCTTCTCCTCCTGATCACTGCCAGTTAAAAGAAAGAACCCAACATGTCTCTTGACTTGCTCTTTCACTCCTGCTCCTCGAGGAGATCCCTCATCGCTCTACCCCACATGCACAACCTTTGCGCACCACAGGAGCGGCGGCATTGCTGCATGCTCTCAGGCTACATTGCAGTGACGCTCGCGGCCTACCCCCTCCTCCACCATTCCCGGAACCCCCGTCCATCCTCATTGCTGACCTCTGCCATGAGCGAGAGGTACTGGCAACCAACCTTCAAGCAGCACGCCTGCACCTCAAGCAGGCGCACGAGGCCCTCGGGCGCAGCATCACCTCAATCCTCGCCGAGATACGCCCCACCTACTCTCTCACACCACCCGATCTTCACTTCACCTGTGGTCAGCACTTCTTTGACACCTTCACCAAAGGCTGGACGACCTACTCACGCCTTCGTTGTGGATACAATTCGTACCGCCTCTGCACCTCTCTGCTGCTCTTTCTCACACAGCTGCCGGGCTGGGATCTCAGTCGTCAGTTCTCTGACAACTGCGATAACCTGATCACCTACCGGCTGACCGCCTCTCCAGCACACCCTATCTATGCTCTTTGGTGTTCCACCATCAAGCAAAACCACCAGATCGGATGAAGGGGGCACAACACTTTATTGGCACACTTGATTGATTGTTTGCAAAATGACTTGTTTGCAAACCTTTCTGTTTGCAAACAAGAAAAGAGGTGGTGAATAGGAGGAGGAGTCGGAGCGCACCGCCGGAGTGGCCTGCAGCCCCTGGGATGTACTTGATTCCTTCTCCATGTCTAGTCAACAACTTGGGAGCCCATTCTCCACTTGTGTGATGATGGAACAGAGCTGCACTAGTGGTGCAT
>CDFE01041601.1:49325-63044 GCA_000826465.1 Acanthamoeba mauritaniensis | reverse complement strand
GACGAAAGGCAAACTGGCAGTTCGTTGCGTACTGAGTATTTTGTAGACCAAGACGAAGACTTTGGGGGACGGCAGTTTGAACCACGGGACGTCACGCGGGGGACACTATGGGCGTGCCGGGATCATTGATCTCGGTCATGAGCCCCCGCTATCCGTCGACGGGTCGGAAGCCGCGGTGATCGACCGCCGCCGTGTCTCCGTGCAGTGGTTCAGCGGAACGATTCTCACTGGTCTGTGCGGCGCGGCTCTGATCGGCGGCGCCGTTTTCGCGTCACTCGATGGCGAAATGACCTTTGCCAAGGTGCCGGAACGCGTCGAAGGCGCGCTGCGCGGCGCGTTTGGCGCCAATGACAAGGGGGCTGTCGCGCGCAAGAGCGACCGTCTTCCGCCGCCGAGCGAATCGGCGGCGGCGCGTCAGGTGATCCGCGTCTCCACTGCAGTGCGCGCCGGCGGCCGCGACGTGATGCGGGTGCGCCCGTTCGTCCGAATTGCCGGCAACCTGTCGCTGACGACCAGCGATCTCTCCGCGAAAGTCCCCGCCTTCAATGCCCAGCGCATGCTGACCGATGTCGGCACCGCGGCACCCGCGGACGGCGACGATTCGCAGAATCCGAACGCCGCCGAGCCGGATGCCGAAGTTTCATTTGTGACGCGCGACCTCGCCTCGGTGCTGCCCCGCGCCAAGATCGCAGCCAATGTCGCCATTGATGAGGTGCTGCTTCGGGTTCGGGATGCATCGAGCTGGCGAGGTAACAGCGCCGTCAAATATGCGTCCAGCAACCCGGCCGATCTCAAGATGGCCTATGCGGCGGAAGGCACGCCCGATCCCTATGCCGGGTTCGAGGCCCGCGTGGTGCCGGAAAACGTCACCCTGCTGCCGAAGACCAAGGAACAGATCACCGGCGGCAACCCTTCGAGCGAGCGAATCCATATCGTCAAGAAGGGCGACACCGTCCAAACCATCCTGCGCGACATGGGCGCGAGCCCCGGCGAAGCGCTGGCGATCGCCAACAATCTTGGCGCGCGCGGCCGCGACGCCGGACTGAAGGAAGGCCAGAAGCTGCGCATCATGATGGCCGGCACCGGTCCGGGACTTCAGCGCCAGCAGCCGGTCCGCGTCATCGTCGCCAACGAAACTACTATTGAAGCGGTGGCAGCGCTTTCGGATCTCGGTAAATACGTCGCCGTCGACGTCCAGAGCTTCAACAGCGTGGCGGAAACCGCCAATGCCAGCGACGACGATGACGAAGATGACGGCACCGGCGTGCGGCTCTATCAGAGCATCTACGAGACCGCGATGCGCAACAAGGTTCCGGCCGCCGTCATCGAGGACATGATTCGCATCTACTCCTACGACGTCGACTTCCAGCGCAAGGTGCAGGCCGGCGACTCGTTCGAGGTGTTCTTCGCCGGTGAAGACGAAACACCGGTCAACAACGAAAAGACCGAAGTGCTGTACGCCGCCCTCACCGTCGGCGGTGAAACCAAGAAATACTATCGCTTCCAGGCCCCCGACGATTCCATCGTCGATTACTATGACGAGACCGGTAAGAGCGCGAAGAAATTCCTGGTCCGCAAACCCGTCAACAACGCGATCATGCGCTCCGGCTTCGGCGGCCGCCGTCACCCGATCCTCGGCTATACCAAGATGCACACCGGCGTGGACTGGGCCGCCCCTTACGGCACGCCGATCTTCGCATCCGGCAACGGCACCGTCGAGAAAGCCGGCTGGGAAGGCGGCTACGGCAAATATATCCGCGTCAAGCATCCCAACGGATATGAAACCGCCTATGGCCATATGACCGCTTTCGCCAAGGGCATGGAGCCCGGCAAGCGCGTGCGGCAGGGCCAGGTGATCGGCTTCGTCGGATCGACCGGCCTCTCCACCGGAGCGCATCTCCACTACGAAATTCTGGTCAACGGCCGCTTCGTCGATCCGATGCGTATCAAGCTGCCGCGCGGACGGTCGCTCGATGGTCCGATGCTGGCGAACTTCGAAACCGAACGCGACCGGCTCGACGGCATGATCAACACCCGGCCCGGCGGCAACCGTCCGCAGCCGCAGGCCGCCAAAGGCCAGAAGACGGCGCAGGCCAGCGACCGCTAGGCTCTACACGCTGAAGAAGAAATAAATTCGAAAGCCCTGCTGCGGTTCGCCCTTCGCGGACAGGAAAAGAAACGAACCATCCTGTCATGGCCGGGCATAGCTGTTCATAGAACGGCGTCGCTTCCGCTCGCCTTGTCCCGGCCATTCCGACAAACAGAACACATGTCCGACTCATCAGGATCACCGGGACAAGCCCGGTGATGACAAGATGTGTGTGAGTTCAGTTCAGCTTGCTCTTCGGCACCGGCGGTGCCTCCGCATCGATCTTGGCGAGCTGACCGTTGAAGGTCAGGCCGCCATCGCCAGCAGAGACCGCGACGGTTTCACCGTCATGGACGCGGCCAGCGAGAATCATCTCCGCCAGTGGATCCTGCACCGCGCGCTGGATCGCACGCTTCAGGGGACGTGCGCCGTAAGCCGGATCCCATCCCTTCGCAGCCAGCCAGTCGCGTGCCTTGTCATCCAGCGTCAGCGTGATCTTGCGATCCGCCAGCAGCTTCGACAGCCGCTGCATCTGGATGTCGACAATGCGGCCCATTTCGGTTCGCTGCAGCCGGTGGAACAGGATGATCTCATCGACGCGGTTGAGGAATTCCGGACGGAAGCTCGACCGCACAATGGCCATCACCTGATCGCGCACCGCAGCCGTGTCCTCGCCCTCCGCCTGACTCACGAGATACTCGGAACCGAGGTTCGAGGTCATGATGATCAGCGTGTTGCGGAAATCGACGGTGCGGCCCTGACCATCGGTCAGGCGGCCATCGTCGAGCACCTGCAACAGCACGTTGAACACATCCGGATGCGCCTTCTCGATCTCGTCGAACAGCACGACCTGATACGGACGACGCCGCACCGCTTCGGTGAGCGCGCCACCCTCATCATAGCCGACATAGCCCGGAGGCGCGCCGATCAGCCGCGCCACCGAGTGCTTTTCCATGTATTCGGACATGTCCATGCGCACCAACGCGGTCTCGTCGTCGAACAGATATTCGGCGAGCGCCTTGGTCAGCTCGGTCTTGCCGACGCCGGTGGGGCCGAGGAACATGAACGAGCCGATCGGGCGGTTGGGATCCTGCAATCCGGCGCGCGAACGCCGCACCGCTGTGGACACCGCACCAACAGCCTCAGCCTGACCGATGACGCGCTGCGCAAGCTGCAACTCCATCTTGAGCAGCTTCTCGCGTTCGCCCTCAAGCATCTTGTCGACCGGAATGCCAGTCCAGCGCGACACCACCTGCGCGACGTGACTGGCCGTCACCGCTTCCTCGAGTACAATATTGCCGGCCTTCTCGCTCTCCTCGAGCGCCTTCAGCCGCTTTTCGAGATCGGGAATGCGGCCATAGGCCAGCTCGCCCGCCTTCTGGAATTCGCCGCGCCGCTGCGCGTCGGCCAGTTCCTGGCGTGCCTGCTCCAGTTCGCTTTTAACCTTCTGGGCATCCGACAGCTTGTCGCGCTCCGCCTGCCACTTCGCAGTCAGCGCGTCGCCCTTCTCTTCGAGCCCGACGAGCTCCTTCTCCAGCCGCTGCAGGCGATCCTTCGACGCTGAGTCGGTTTCCTTCTTCAGCGCTTCCTGCTCGATCTTCAGCCGCACGATCTCGCGATCGATGTTGTCGAGCTCTTCCGGCTTGGAATCGATCTGCATCTTCAGCCGCGCCGCGGCCTCGTCGATCAGGTCGATGGCCTTGTCGGGCAGAAAGCGGTCGGTGATGTAACGGTTCGAGAGTGTCGCGGCAGCGACGATCGCGGAGTCCGTGATGCGGACACCGTGATGCAGCTCATACTTCTCTTTCAGGCCGCGCAGGATCGACACCGCGTCCTCGACGCTCGGCTCGCTGACGAACACCGGCTGGAAACGGCGGGCCAATGCCGCGTCCTTCTCGACATGCTTGCGATATTCGTCGAGCGTGGTCGCGCCGATGCAATGCAGTTCACCGCGCGCCAGCGCAGGCTTGAGCAGATTCGACGCATCCATCGCACCATCGGCCTTGCCGGCGCCGACCAGCGTGTGCATCTCGTCGATGAACAGGATGATCTGACCGTCGGAGCCGGTGACTTCAGACAGCACGGCCTTCAGCCGCTCCTCGAACTCGCCGCGATATTTCGCGCCGGCAATCAGCGCGCCGAGATCGAGCGACAGGACCATTTTGTCCTTGAGGCTTTCGGGCACGTCGCCGTTGATGATCCGCAGCGCGAGGCCCTCGACGATGGCCGTCTTGCCGACACCGGGCTCGCCGATCAGCACCGGGTTGTTCTTGGTGCGGCGTGACAGCACCTGAATCGTGCGGCGGATTTCCTCGTCGCGGCCGATCACCGGATCGAGCTTGCCGTCGCGTGCGGCCTGCGTCAGGTCGCGGGCATACTTCTTCAGCGCGTCGTAGGCATTTTCCGCCGACGCGCTGTCGGCGGTGCGGCCCTTGCGCAGCGCATTGATCGCAGCATTGAGGTTTTGCGGCGTGACCCCGCCTTTGGCGAGCAGAGTGCCGGCCTCGCTGTCCTTATCGAGCGCAAGCGCAAGCAGCAGCCGCTCTACCGTGACAAAACTGTCGCCGGCCTTGTCGGCAGCCTGTTCAGCCGCATCGAAGGCGCGCGCCGTTGCCGGCGCCAGATAGACCTGCCCTGCGCCCCCACCGGACACTTTCGGCATCTTGTTCAGCGCATCCTCGGTGGCTTTCAGGATCGCGCGCGAATTCCCGCCCGAGCGGTCGATCAGACCGCCGGCCAGACCTTCACTGTCGTCGAGCAACACTTTCAGGATATGCAGGGGCGTGAATTGCTGATGGCCCTCACGCACGGCCAGAGTCTGTGCCGACTGGATGAATCCCTTCACACGGTCGGTGTATTTTTCAATGTTCATTCGGGTTTTCCCTCAGCCTGCCATCTCCGCCCCGAAGGCACGGATATTAGCATCTTCAATGGGTTTCCGCCGACGGCATTGACGTTCCTCAACCCGGGGCGGCGACCGGCATTGCACCGGCCTGGCGTTCATGTGGGAACTCCGGTCCGCCTGTGAAAGAGGCAGGGGCAAAATTTGACCGAGATGGAACGGAACGGAGAATCCGCCTACGAATACGGAATGAAGCAGCAAAACTCCGCCACCGTTGCCGGTATCTATCGCTACCCGGTCAAAGGCCTTTCACCGGAAGCGCTCGACAATGTCACCCTGCAGGAGGGCCAGACGCTGCCGGCGGACCGGCGCTATGCCATCGAGAACGGGCCTTCCGGGTTCGATCAGGCCGATCCGAAGTATTTTCCGAAGAATCGGTTTTTGATGCTGATGCGCAACGAGCGCCTCGCGGCGCTTCAGAGCCGGTATAACGACGGCAGCAACGTCCTGACCATCGGTTACAACAACGCAGAGGTGCGCGGTGATCTGGAAACGCCTGACGGACGCGCCGCGATCGAGACCTTTTTCACCGAGAATTTTTCGCCCGAATTGAAAGGCCCGCCCAAAATCCTGTCGGCTCAAGGCCACAGCTTCTCCGACGTCGCCGCCAAGGTCGTGTCCATTATCAATCTGGCCAGCGTAGCCGCCATTGAGACCATTGTCGGGCAGCCGGTTCACCCGCTACGCTTTCGCGGCAATCTCTATGTCAGCGGCTGGGCTGCCTGGCAGGAATTCGATCTGCTCGGGAAAGTACTGACGATCGGCAGCGTACGGCTGAAAGTGGTCAAGCGGATCGTGCGCTGTGCCGCTGTCAATATCGATCCGGTCACCGCCGAACGCGGCATGAACATCCCGCATGCATTGATGCAAATGTTCGATCACGCCGATTGCGGCGTCTATGCCGAGGTGATCACCGGAGGCGATATCAAGGCCGATGATTCAATCACCGTACTTGAAGAACAGCGATTGCTCTGAGCAGAGGTGCCGTCACCCTGCGGAGCGCGCTGTTGCGCGCCTCGAAGGGCGACGGCATTGGTTCGTCATCCTTCGAGGCGCGCCGAAGATGGCTTGCACCTCAGGATGACGTTGCCGCGCAAATCAGCTTGACGGCATGACGTAGGCGTGGATGCGTCCGCGCGAAAAGCTCGCCTCGGCGACACGGCGGCCGTAGTTGCCCGAGATCACGATCGGATTGCCCTTGGCGTCGATGCCGCTGACGACCCCGACATGACCGCCGCGGCGTCCGCGTGACATCACCGCGATGGCGCCGACCTGCGGGCCGGAGATGCGCTGGCCGTAGCTCGCGAACGAACGCGCCATATCCGAACCGGTGCCTTTGTGTCCGGATTTTTCGAGAACCATGTTCATGAAGCGCGCGCACCACAGACTGGCCCGGCTCGTGGGATTCCCGCTGCCGATATAGCGCCGCGCTTCGGCGACAATGTTCGATCCGCCGAAACCACCGAAACCCTGCGAGGTTGACGTTTCCACAGAGGCCGCAGCAGCAGCGGAACGGCCGCGCCGCGCATGATGACGAGTGCGGTGGCCATAATACTTTTTAGCGTGATGCTTGGATTGGTGAGCGTGATAGTGCCGGCTTGCGCCGTGGTGTGGCCTCGCCGAAGCCGGTGTCGCCAATGCGACGATTGCCACCGAACACAGCGCCAGCGCGGCGCTCCGAAGCGGCAGACGAAATTTACGCGATGCAGTCATTCAACAGTCCTTCGTGACACCCTGATGCCCATCGTTCGCACGCGAACGACATGCCGCAGCGCACAAAACGGGTGGGTGTGACGAGAGCAAGACGCGGTAAGGCGCTCGCCGAGTCATTTCGCGGCGATAGCGGGATCATTTGATGGCGAGAATGCGAACATACACGGCCACATTAGAGCCGTGAATGTTAATCGCGGCGCGTGAGCAGGAAGACGCCCTGTTCGCCGAACATATTCCAGAACCACCACGGCGCGTTGAGCCGCAGCGGCCGGCCATAGAGATCGAGCGCGACGGCGCGCTCCATGTTGACGTTGATCTCGTTACAAAGCTGCACGAAATCCTTGATGGTGCAGAAATGGATGTTCGGCGTGTCGTACCACGTCGCCGGCAGGTTGTCGGTGCGCGGCATCTGGCCCTTCACGAGCAACTGGAGGCGCATTTTCCAGTGGCCGAAATTCGGGAACGACACGATGGCGCGGTGACCGATGCGCAGCAGGTTTTCAAGCACCACGCGCGGCTGGCGCGTCGCCTGCAGGGTCTGCGACAGGATCACGTAGTCGAACGCATCGTCGGGATAATTGATCAGATCGGTGTCGGCGTCGCCCTGCACCACCGCAAGCCCCTTGGCGACGCAGCGGTTGACGCCCTCGCGGGACAGTTCGATGCCGCGCCCGTCGACGCCGCGTGTTTCCAGAAGCCGCAGCAGATCGCCTTCACCGCAGCCGACGTCGAGCACCCTTGAGCCGGGCTCGACCATCTGCGCGACCAGCAGATGGTCTGCGCGATAACCGTTCTCGGTGACGGGAAGAACCGCGGTCTGACGAAACGCCTGATCCTGGATCGTCATGTTATCGGCTCGCCGAGGTCAGGCCGTGCGCCGACGCAGCCGATTCAAGAAATGCGCGGGAGATTTCGATGAACTCGGGCACGTCGAGCAGAAACGCATCGTGTCCCCTGTCGGTCTCGATTTCCGCAAACGACACCCGCGCGCTGCCGGCGTTGAGCGCATGCACGACCGCGCGCGCCTCCGACGTCGGAAACAGCCAGTCGCTGGTAAACGACACCACGCAGAAACGCGTGCGCGTGCCGCGCCAGGCTTCCGCCAGCACGCCGTCGTGATCGGCGGCGATGTCGAAATAGTCCATCGCACGGGTCAGGTAGAGATAGCTGTTAGCGTCAAAGCGCTCGACAAAGGACGAGCCCTGATGACGCAGATAGCTTTCCACTTCGAAGTCCGCATCGAAGGAGAATGTCGGAACATCACGATCCTGCAGGCGGCGGCCGAACTTGCGATGCAGTGCCGCGTCGGACAGATACGTGATGTGCGCGGCCATGCGCGCGACGCCGAGCCCGCGGTGCGGATGGGTGCCGTCCTCAAAATAGCGTCCGGCGCGCCAGTCCGGATCGGCCATCACCGCCTGACGGCCCAATTCATGGAATGCGATGTTCTGCGCCGAATGGCGCGTGCTGCACGCAACCGCCAACGCGGAGAACACGCGCTCCGGATACGCTGTAGTCCATTGCAGCACCTGCATGCCGCCCATCGATCCGCCGACGACAGCGAACAGCTTCTCGATGCCGAGATGATCGAGCAGCATCGCCTGTGCCCGCACCATGTCGGGGATGGTGATGACGGGAAAATCGAGTCCCCACAATTTGCCGGTCGCGGGATTTGTCGATGACGGACCCGTCGAGCCCATGCATCCGCCAACCACATTGGCGCATACGACGTAGTAGCGATCCGTGTCGATCGGTTTGCCGGAGCCAACCAGCGTCTGCCACCAGCCGGGCTTGCCCGTGACTGGATGCACATTCGCGACATGCTGATCCCCGGTCAGCGCATGGCAGATCAGAATGGCGTTGGAGCGATCCCCATTGAGCTGGCCATAGGCCTGATAGGCGATCTGGAACGGCGCGAGATCGATGCCGCAGTCCAGCCGCAGCGGCTTGTCCACACCGAACAGCGCGACCAGCGACGACGGATGATCCGCCTCGTGTGCGCGCTCAGTGGACACCGTGTCGCTTTTCAAGGGTTTAACATTAACCATCTTGTTACTGGCCTCCTCAGCAGGTCTTTCAGACCAACATCGGAAATCAGGCCACAAAAAACCCGGCCTGAAACGAGGTTCGGCCGGGATCACTTATGTCCCCGGCCTGTTTAGCGAGTTGTTTAACGTGGCTGCAAGCCGGCCGGCTCAAATGACCACGGAATAGCTAAGTTACTAGTCACGAACGGCCTTTTCGTCAAGCTGCACCGCGGAATCACAGGCCGCCCCTGCACTGGCCTGAGGCCGGAATTGCCAATGTTTTCTTTGCTTTCAGGCGATCTCCTGCCTATCAATGCGCCCGTCACCTGGTGCCCTGAATCCGAAGTTCGCCCGATTTTGCAGCACGCTCCCGGCGAACTTCGGATTCAAAAGGGCACTAGAGAACTAAAATTCTAACGTGGTTTTGGTTCGCAAGTCCGCAAATGGACGTGCTGAGAAAATGTTACGGACTTGCGAGCCACCACACTAGCCATTTTCGATCAATTCCAGACGGCCTTGCGCCGCAAGCCGCGTTCGGACCCAAGTTGAACCAATGACCAAACAACCGCCATCACTTCAGGACCTGCGCCGCGAAATCGATTCCATCGATGAGCAGGTGCATGGTCTGTTGATACAGCGCGGCGACATCATCGACCGTCTCATTTCGGTGAAGAAGACGCAGGAAGTCGGCTCGGCGTTCCGGCCCGCGCGAGAGGCCGATATGATGCGCCGGCTTGCGCAACGTCACCGCGGCATCCTGCCGCTCGACACCATTGAGAGCATCTGGCGCGTCATCATCTCGACGTTCACCTACGTCCAGTCGCCGTTCTCGGTACACGCCGATTTATCCGTCGGCGAATCGGCGATGCGGGATTCGGCGCGATTTCATTTCGGCTTCACCGTTCCGTTTCTTGCGCACTTCAACGCCGAGGCCGCGGTCGAGGCGGTGGCCAAATCAAAGGGTGATCTCGCGCTGATTTCAGCTGTGAGCAGCCGCTCGCCGTGGTGGAGCGCGCTGGAGCCCGCAGCCGCCCCGAAGATCATTGCGCGATTGCCGTTCGTCGAGCGCGCCGATCATCCGGCTGCACTGCCGGTGTTCGTGGTCTCGCGCGTCGCGGCGGACGCAATGGTCACCGAAGTCGAGATGTGGAGCGTTCGCGTATCCGGCTGGAGCGCGGATGTGGCGCGCGCGCTGTCGCCGTTCTCGGAAATCATTGCCGTTCCCGACACAGCATCCGACGGCGCTGCCCTCTTGATCTCAGTTCCGGGCACAGACGGGCTGGCAAAAATCACCGCCGCGCTGGTCGCTGCGGGGGCGTCCGTGCGCTCATCAGCCCTCGTCGGAAGCCATGCAACGCGCTATACGGTGCCGCCGACCACTGCGTCCAAATAGTCTTTTCTTTCGGAGTTCAAGTTGATGTCACGTCCTGTGCCGAAGCCGGGCATTCTCGATATTGCACCCTACACGCCGGGCAAAAGCGGCGCGGGGCTGACCGGCCGCGTCTTCAAGCTGTCCGCGAACGAGACCCCGCTCGGGCCGTCGCCGAAAGCCATCGCAGCTTACAAGGCTGCGGCCGATCATCTGGAAGATTACCCGGAAGGCACCTCGCGCGCGTTGCGCGAAACCATCGGACGGACTTACGGACTCGATCCCAACCGCATCATCTGCGGCGCGGGCTCGGACGAACTTCTCAATTATCTTGCCAACACCTATCTCGGTCCCGGCGACGAAGCGATCCACACCACCCACGGCTTCCTCGTCTATCCGATCGCCACCATGGCGAACGGCGCCATCAATGTGATCGCGCCCGAGAAGAACTACACCGCCGACGTCGATGCGATCCTCGGGGCCGTGACGCCGCGCACCAAGATGGTGTGGCTTGCCAACCCGAACAATCCGACCGGCACCTATGTGCCGTTCGACGAGGTCAAGCGCCTGCGCGCAGGATTGCCGCCGCATGTCCTGCTGGTGATCGACGCGGCGTATTCCGAATACGTCTCGAAGAATGACTACGAAGCCGGCATCGAAATGGTCGCCACCACCGACAACACGGTGATGACGCGCACCTTCTCGAAGATTCATGGCCTCGCGTCGCTGCGCGTCGGCTGGATGTACGGCCCGGCGAACATCATCGACGCGGTGAATCGCATTCGCGGCCCGTTCAACGTCTCGACATCTGCGTCGGATGCAGCCATCGCATCGCTGGAAGACGCCGAGCACCAGAACAAGTCCCGCGTGCACAACGAAACGTGGCGCACATGGCTCACCGACGAAGTCGGCAAGCTGGGACTTGAGGTGACGCCGAGCGTTGCGAACTTCATTCTGATCCACTTCCCGCAGGAGAAGGGCAAGACTGCAGAGGACGCCGACGCATTCCTCACCAAGCGCGGCCTGATTCTGCGCGCGCTGAAGAACTACAAGCTGCCGCATGCGCTGCGCATGACCGTCGGCACCGAGGAAGCCAACCGCCTCGTGGTCGCGGCGCTTGCCGAATTCATGGGGCAGAAGTGAGCGCCGGGCCATTATTCGGGCGAATCGCGCTGATCGGCTTCGGCCTGATCGGCGGCTCGATTGCGCGTGCGGCGCGCGCCCAGGGGCTTGCGGGAGAGATCGTGGCCACCGCGCGCTCGCCGGCAACCCGCGCGCGCGTGCAGGAACTCGGTATCGTCGATCGCGTGGTGGATACAAACGCGGAAGCAGTGAAGGACGCTGACCTAGTCATATTGTCCATCCCGGTCGGCGCCTGCGGGCCGGTCGCGGAGGAAATTGCGCCGCATCTCAAACCGGGCGCGATTGTTTCCGATGTCGGCTCCGTCAAGGGCATGGTGCTGCGGGACATGGCCGCGCATCTGCCGAAGACCGTCCATTTCATTCCGGCGCACCCGGTGGCGGGCACCGAACATTCCGGTCCCGATTCAGGCTTCGCCGAACTGTTCATCAACCGCTGGTGCATCCTGACGCCGCCGCCGGAGGCCGATCCCGCCGCCGTCGAGAAGCTCGCGACATTCTGGCGCGCGCTCGGCGCCAATGTCGAAACCATGGCCGCCGATCACCACGATCTGGTGCTTGCCGTGACCAGCCACCTGCCGCATCTGATCGCCTACACCATCGTCGGCACCGCCGACGAACTGGAAGACGTGACGCAGGCGGAAGTGCTGAAATTCTCCGCCGGCGGTTTCCGCGACTTTACCCGCATCGCGGCATCCGATCCGACCATGTGGCGCGACGTGTTTCTCGCCAACAAGGACGCCGTGCTGGAAATGCTCGGCGCGTTTCAGGAAGATCTTTCGAAGCTCACCCGTGCGATCCGCCGTGGCGATGGCGAGGCGCTGTTCGATCACTTCACGCGGACCCGTGCGATCCGCCGCGGCATCGTCAATCTCGGTCAGGAAACCGCCGATCCGGATTTCGGCCGCAAGCACGCGAACCTGCCGAAGCCGGACGGGAAGTCATAGCGGGCTAGAAAGCTCGGAGTGTCATGCGCGGGCTTGACCCGCGCATCCATCTTAAAAATCTTCTTGAGAAGATGGATTGCCGGTCAAGCCCGGCAATGACGATCAAAGCAATCTGGCCCGCTGCTCAAAACAGCGGCGCTGTCTGCGCGATCCGCAACGGCCCGATGGAAATCACGCCTTCGGTGAATTTCAGCGGAAATGCCCGCGCCGGCTTGCCCTCCAGCGTCGAGGCCTGACCGAGCATGTTAATGCCCGCGACCACGCCGGCATTGGCGTTTTTCCGCGCGACGTTGCCCAGTCCCGGAATCATCCGGTCGAGTGCACCGATCACCTTGTTGACGTCCTGCGCGCTGATGCCGGGGGCGATCCGATCGACGGACGATTGCGGCACGCCGTCCATCAACAGCTTGTCGATACCGAGTTGCGATACCACCCGCTCAAGCCCTGCAACCGTCATCGTCAGTTCGCCGTCGAGATAACCGGTCGGCGTGAGGGCGAGCGAACCCGCGGCAACCGCGATGGTCTCGCCCTGCTGCACGCGCGACTGGGTGAAGTCGAGGCGGCCACCGGCTGCCTGAATTTCACGAAAACGTTCCGGCCAGGGTTTCGGCGCAAAGTCCTTCAGTCCGCGCAACAGCGCGCGGATATCCGCATCGAACGGTTCGGCGAGAATGGGATGCAGTCCCTGCAAGCTTCCCGCCGTCACCTGAAACGCGGTTTCCACCACCGGATAGTTGGACAGCGAGCCTTCCAGCAGACGCGTGTGCAGTTCGAGATGCTTTGCACGCAACAGTGGCGTCTGGGCTGAGCCGTTCATACGATCGAGCGCCGGATCGTCGAACACCAGCGACACACGCTGCGGCGTGGGCAGACCGGAAGCGCTTGCGCGGCCCGTGGTCCAGCCGGCGACGAAGGACGGCGCCTCCCCTCGGCCGCTGACGGTGGCAGGTCCGGTGAATTCGGCGATGATTTTGGTCGGATCGTAGACCTGCGCGACGACCAGAATATCCTTCAGCCGCGCGGTGAGCTGGCTCTGGTCGGCAGTTTGCGACGTCAGCGTCACCACCGGGCTTTCGCAGCGGACCTCCATGCGGAACGGGAAGCCCGCGACAGAGCGGCTGGCACATTCATAGGCGCGGCCGGATTTCGCCTCGCGGGTGCGCCATTCCTCGAATTTCTCGTCAACATGGGACGCCGCATAGAACCAGAATCCGCTCCACGCCGCTGCTGCGGTGAGGACCAGAACCGGCATTACAAAAACGGGCCAGAGACGGCGGCGAGGTGCGATAGGAGATGTCGGCATGGCAGGAGCTAGATCACCTGAATCGGGCAATTGAAAGATGCACTGTTCGCGTAAATCCCCTTGAAGTCCAGAAGGTTGGACGTCCTTCGGTTGCACGTACGGAAGCAGACTGGTAGGCGTCATCTATCAGGTAACGCAATCATGGCCGCAAAAATCCTTTCAGAACCGGAGTTTCCCGAGGGGGACCTGTGGGTGTTCGGCTACGGATCGCTGATCTGGAAGCCGGGCT